>JABASC010000012.1:0-119434 GCA_019776185.1 Plutomurus gul | reverse complement strand
TTTACATTGTGCACGGGTTTGTTTACGCGTGCAAAATGTAAACAAACACGTACATATTGATTGTTTACATTGTGCACGGGTTTGTTTACGCGTGCAAAATGTAAACATCTCACATCTCACATTCTGCTCGAATGTTAAATTAAAATGTTTGATGGTGTAGTGTATTTAAGAACAAAGGATGTGTAAAAGGAGGGTACAAAATTGCCTAAAATAACCGTGGCAAAATATCTTTTCTTGTGCGTAGAAAATGACCCGAGTCAGTCAATTCACAGAAATCTTGTATTTGAATATTTCGAAACGAAAACAAAATCAAAATTACATGATGTAGTTTAGAGTTCGATGTCTAGATGAAATGTATAGCATCTTCAGTTTAAGCAACTGTTGTCAAAACAGTCTTCAACCCACTTGCGGTTGTGAGAATAGAGGTGAGAGTGTATTTCATTTCAATAACTAAAACTAACTTGCGCACAGTGTGCTCTGCAATCTTATTTCTCTATGCGGGAAAAACAATTCCATGTGCGGACGGACCTCTTCTCTTCACTCTTCTGATGACTGATAGTGGTTTCTTCAGTTAAAATATTAAATTTTCAAAAATGTCATCTTGGAAAAACGCAAGCAAGTCTTACCAAAAGCCTCACCGTGAGAGACATCAGGTACGTTTTATCACTTTGGCATTTGTAAAATCAAATCATTCTTCCATTTTTAGATATTCAAATTGCGTTAATAGTACAAATAAGTCCATTTTGTTTTAATTGCCAAAATCAATGCCTATAATTCGGTCAAACTCCTTCCCTTATCACTTAAACAATTCTACATTCTAACCAATCATCAATGCATTTAATGACTAACTAACCACTAATATAATAACATTCATTTCATTTATCTTTGCTAGCCAGAGGCCAGAACACATCTGGGGATTTTGGAGAAAAAGAAAGATTACAAACACAGAGCAGAGTAAGTTTTTTAAAACATTTTGTATTTCAATTTTATTGTTCTAATTGCATCGAATGTCGAACCAAGGTTACAGCTGACAGAATTCAGGTTTGGCAAACAAGCTGCAAACACCAGGCTAGACTAACTGATACAAAAATGTAATTAAAGATTTTTTTAATGTTTCCTCTTTCTAGTGATTACAACTCGAAGAAGACTCAGCTGCAGCATCTGCATAAAAAAGCTCTAGATCGGAACACTGATGAATTTTACTACCACATGATAAATTCCGGTGTACAGGTATATACTTTTGATTTTAACGTGTGATAGAAAATCTTTTGAACTTTGAACTACATAAAATTAATGATGTAGATTTTTTGAGTCATTGTACAATAGTCTATAGTATTGGATGGAATGTGAAGTAGAGTGTTAATTTAAGCCTTACGAGAAACGTGTAACCGATTAATTTGATTTGATTAATTTTCTTTGTAGGATAATGGTGAGCATGTGAGTAAATCAAAAGAGAAGGTGTTAACACCAGAACAGATTGCCCTCATGCAAACTCAAGATTACAACTATGTGTCCAGTCGTAGAGTAATGGAACTAAAGAAAACGGAACGCCTTCAAGCTACATTGCATCTGAAGGAACAATCTGCCCAAAATAATCATACATTCTTCGTAGATTCTGCCAAGGAGCTCAGGCAGTTTAGGTTAGCGAAACGTCTGGATACACCTACAGCCATGCTAACTCGAAAACACAATCGTCTTCGTAATTCAGACTTACAGAAAAACATTATACCTGCTGTCATGAAAGATCCGACTCAGATGAATGTTATTTCAAAACTTACACGGCGATCTTATAAAGAACTTGAAAAGAGAAAAGAGCGCCTTGAAAAACTGAACGTCCTCCAGAGAAAAATTGAAATTAAGCGCGCCTTACAAGTAAGCTTATTGACAAAGATCAAATCAAAGATATCAATCAAAGATTTTCAATAATCTCTTCATCAAGGGAGATACTGCAAATGTACGATACATTAAAGACCTCTACAATTTTTTGACCCCTCCTCCTATAATCCCTCAGAGTCAGGGAACAGCAATAGAGACGGGTCTTCGTCCCTTAAGAGAAGGGACAAAACCTGTTTCGGTGCGCGAAAGAGGCAGTCGGTAATGTAGCGCACTTGTGACAGCAAGTCGAATGGGCTTTTGAGAGCTAGTCCAATTAGAAAAGTATGGGAATTTCCTACGTAAACTTAACTCCTCTAGTACGTAATCGCCCTAGAGTGAGGTGACGGATCGCCACGGTTCCCCATTACGCACGTTAGGCAGTAAATGCTCGTTCTATCCTTGATCCTTTTTCTATGGCTCAGCATCTTAAATTGTGAACCCCCCTAAAATACGACGTCTTCAAGACTTCAAAACTCCCCCCTCAGTAATTCCACATTCAATAATATAAACAATTTAGTACTAATTGACTAATTTTATTTAGTGTGTAACAAATTAATTGGATTTAATAGTTCACAAACTATACTACTTCATATCATCTTCAGGGCTTCGAATCACAGGGAGAGTCAGTGTAAGAAATGATTCAGGTGTGATGGTGTGAAACGTAAAAAACGGGAGAATTGACTTGTTCGAATAATTTTGAAAGTGTACAAGCAACTATGCACACAATGTACAATATTTAATGCATTTGTAGAGCTTCCAATAATTTCAAAAAAGTGTTCGGGCCAACGAACGAAAAAACTTCTTCAAATAAAAAAAGTTTAAATCAATTAAACCGACATTGAGACTTTTGTCTCTGCCAATGACAGACTGTTTTGAAAATTCTGGGAGAGCTAAAAATTATAGTCCAAAGTGCTTCTTCCCGTTTCTCACGGTGGGAAAGACAGGGTCCCGGTGTGAATTAAGAAATTCTGAATGTAACTTTATCAATTTAAGACGTCTTTTATGCCAGTATTCCCCCTCCCACTTTGTCTTCACATGTCTTGTTTTTCAGTTCCCCCTCCCCCTGATTGAAGACGTCTTTAAAGGATCGCCCCAAATGGGATGGTGTCATGCTGTACTCACTGTACTGGCTTTGTCTATCATGTTTACTTGTGCAGTAGATATGTACTCTCTATCTGACACGCACACACCCACATGGATAAAGATAAAAATGAAAAACAATGTTCCTAAATTATGTTTTTATGTATCAACTGAACTAAATTGATCTTTCTTTTATCAATGCAGGACAAAACAAGGACTATCAAAAAGAGGGTACACCCTGAAACTGCTACTGCCGCTCCCGTCTACATTTGGGATCAAATTCGAAAAAAATAAATTTGTTGCTTTTAGAGGAGTAAATACAAGGGGGCAGAAGCAGGTGGTATTTTCACAATTTCGCTCACTGCCAATCATCTAAAAACAGCGAGGCCGAATTACAACGATTCCGATGTAATCCCAAGTAATCCCGTAACAATTTATTACTGCAAAGATTAAAGATAATACGGAGATGACTAAAACAACCGAACTTTATTAACATACGCATCACTTTATTGTGCTTCCAATTATGTACAATTTAAGGAGTAATGAAGCTATTCGACTGAACCAACAATCATACTTTTACACTATTTATAGTTAACTTCTAATACTCCTTGAAATTCCCTAATTTTCATTTCAAGTTAATGTTCACTGTATGGGATATAATAAATCAGTGTTCTGATATTACAAGATGTGGATACCAACTGGGTTTAATATTTATATAATAATAATGCAGAGTACAAATCTACGACCTTCAACTTTTTATTATCCAACAGCCCCCTTAAAACCTCAAGCTTTTTAACTGAAGCTAATGAGATAATATGAAGTTAATTATGTACAACCATGAGTGGGCATATATAAGAATTGAATTGTAAACATTGACCTAAGATTTCTTTAACTTGCCATTTAGAATTTTGAGCTCCTCCGTTTTTTTCAGTCTCATTCTAACGAGTTCTGCTGGCTTGTGTTCTTGTCCATTGCATTAGTGCAATGTAAATGTAAAAGGGTGATGAGATCTCGGGGAGAAGCGATACTAGCTATAAGGTAGGTACGGTACATATAATGATATATGACATTGAAAAGGACTTCATATTATTAATACCGTTGGTTTACAATTCATTGGGAAATTCAATATTCAACACCCAGATAATTCTAAAACATACAAATGAAGTTGTTAATAAGAAAGATAATTTTCTTCTTCTTCTTATTGTCCGATTCCTTAATTTGCGGTTGTAAATTCTCCGTTCACACAGGAGATATTCACTACATGTCTTACAATTAAACTGTTCTTCATCACATGATGAAGTAATTCCACTTGAAGATGACATTGACCATTTCCAGATGTAATTGCTCTACTTTTCCGTTTTACTGCCTCAGTGGTGATAAATTATGCTAATAAATATTATTCAACTTTTTATCTGCAAGGCTGTATATTCTGTTTGTTTTAGTTCATTTACGACTGACTTTTGGCAGATAGTGCAAATTACCGTTAGCTTAACTTTCATTTTCAGTACAATATTAATATTTAGTACTGGGTGCAACACAACCAAACCGTTTCTCGTACAAAGATTTTATTCTGTCGATCCCCCCCTAGACGACAAGTTTGGGTATCCGAAAAAACCAACATAACGGAGAAATATTTGAATCGAAATTTCAAATTCAATTGAAACTATGAACGTTACAGTCAATCCCATGATATGATGTCGGCTCTCGAAAATCAATGAAGATGTTATGACGGTCATATATTATGTTTATTATTTTATTACTCAAGCAAAAATGCAGATGGACCATCTGACAGCGATTACGTAGATTAAAGTTTGACCTACAGCCTAGTGCTCGTCATTCTAGTAGATACCATTGGCTCTGTGACTCTCCCACGGTGTCAGGAGAGTAGTTCCCAACTCTTGTTTCACATTTCAACGATACAGTTTGTTCATTCAAAATCGACTTTCAGTATAAATTTACTCAGCGCTTCTCGTTTCCGCACTGTGGTTTTACCAAGGAAGAACGAAATTCCAAAGTGCATAAAAAATAAAAACCTACCCTGGGAAAACCAGTAAAGTAAAGATTACATTATATATTTACTAGATTTTCTATGATATTTTTACTCCATGTTTCAAAATATCAGCCACATAAGCAATTGCGTTTTTTCTTAAGCTAAAATTATATTTAAGCATAATAATATCATCTCTAATTAGTCGCGTGGTAATTTCAACCTGTCCTCTCACTGCGAATTCTGTGACCACAAGCAAATCCCCTTGACATTGTGACTTTGTTCCCGAAAAAATATCGTCGTCGTGCACAGTTGGGTTTGCCTTGGAGTTCGCTTGCTCCGCTTTGTTCATCATTCCGCAATTTGTACGAGCACATCGTGAGCAGTTGCAATGGAACCAGATGAGAGCAGATCAACAAATCCCAACGGACAACTCAAGCTAAACTTGGAAAATGAGCGCAATAACAATAACAATGAAGACAAATGGGGCGATGCGAAGATGACGTAAGTGTCTTTTCTATAAGTAAATACAATGAATTGACATTGTTTCCAAAACGAAACACCACTATATACGTTATATAATGCATTCACATTTGGATGCTGTCATGTGAGTCATATTATATACATAGTAGTGCCACAGCACTAAATATCTGTCTTTGTCTCATAAATATAAGACACAAAAAGTAACTAAATGCATGCAGACCCATAATATAAGCACGTAATTAATTAATCTGAACTCGTGTTCGCAACAGAGTTGAGGGAAATCCGTTGCTGGGCACAAACGAAGTGCAGGGGCCTTTGGAGACGGACGAGGAGCAACGAAAAAGAAAGTACTCTTTATGGATAATGTATTTCACCACGTTGCTGCAGTCCGTTGGCGGCTCCATCGTCGTGACTGGAATGTGGCCCTATCTACAGCAAGTAAGTTTCCAAATCGTCGCCTGGAATTAGCCTCCGCACTGGAAAAGTGACTCGAGAGATTGAATAATTACACAGAACATCAATACACACCTATACTTACCACAAATGAGTTTGGCAAATATTTTGTGCAAACTCTGTGCATCACTTTTTCACTCACTTTCATCCGCTGACCGCAAAGTCTCTTTCGTCCTCCACCTACAAAATGTCTAGTGGCAGAATGTTTACGTCACAATTTCTCGTCACAAGGTGTGGAGTAGCGTATCTGTAAATCAGCCAAAAGTGCAGTGTCTTGCGAGAAAATTGGCTGAGACGGCACTAGACAATTACTCTGCATACCCTTATAATACATACATAGGTATATAGGTTGACACCGTATATATAATATAGTAGAAGGGATGGGCTACAGCTTTTCAATTAGTGGACACATGTATTTACTCACAGTAATTACTCGATATGTGCAGATACTTGCTTTTCACGGACCCCCTCCCCATACAATGCACTCTCTCTCTCTCTCCTTCCATACACTTGCTAAGGCCTAGTGTAATATGTGGTAGTATGTAGTCCAGGGAGCGCAGGGTGGATATGAGAGCTAAAATACTGGTAGCATCAGTAATGAATCTGGCAGTGGCACAGTCTACTATAGAGACAATCCTGCAGACAGGTAGACAGTAGACAAGTAGGACGCGGTTCGTATTAATACAGATGTGTCTTGTGTACAGAGTGCGACTAGGTATATTTATATGGATGCTGGGACATAATGTTAATTTAGATGGAATGGTAAACGAGAGTCTAACTGGAGGAGAAAGTCCTTAGCCATCTCCACGAGAAGATAGAAAAGTGTGTAATTGCGTTAAGAATATTTGTAGTGGCTGAGTGGTAGTTTTCGGACAGTTTTAGGTGTACTTTATAGTGTGGGGCCTTTGACCCGTGCACTTGGCACCGGTACACACACTCACACACACACAAACCAATACATGTGATCGTGAGATGCAAAAGAATGGGAAGGAAAGAGTACGAGTGGGGAGTAAGTGTGAAATAACTAATGTGTGCATTGTGTACAGTTGGACGCGGAGGCGGAGAAGGACTGGTACAGTGTCATTGTCGCAGCAAATCCACTTGGCCAATTGATTTTCTCCCCGTTAATTGGATGGTGGTGTAATAGAGTCAATTCTGTTCGAATACCTTCTATTTTCTGTCTCATCGTCTTTATACTCTCCAACTGCTGGTATGGTATGTTGCCTCTGCACACCGACCACGGCAGGTACTATGTGTTTGCAGCCAGATTTCTCGTCGGAGTCAGCTCAGGTGCATTCTCTCCCCTTTCTTTTACTTTCTTTTACATTGATACTGATGCGCCTTAATATATATTACTATTGTTACTACTAGCAATGCTACAGCTACTGCTTGGCTACAAAGTTCTACCTAGACTGTAATGTAATGTGTGTACGTATTGTCTGTGCTATCGTCATATTCCTGTGTATTTAGTATAAGGAATGCTTGAAATGTATGTGCATAGGTGTGCTCTGCTATGGACGCGTGTAGGTGGATCAGTAAGTCCAGTTCTCCTGTAGAGAGAGTCATGGATTTATATAAATAGCGAGCTACGCCTCTCTGCCTGAGATATGTACATATTCCATTAGGAGAAGTACCTTGGAATATATATCCGTACAACAGCCTGCATACCTATGTAGCAGTAAGCAATACGTGTGGCGGGACTTAAATTGAAAATGGATGGAGTGTACTTACTCTTAGTGTTAGATGTTTGGATGTGTGTTTAGGAACAACAAGTAAATAATTGCATGGCATGAGGGAGGACAGAACTACAAATACATATAAAAGATATTGTGCGCAGACAGAGACAGATATAAAGGTGTACGTGTGTACAGAGCGTGTACGCGTACTAAGAGAACATCCCATTCCATCTCCATCTTCCCTTATTACCCATTTGCTTTCTCATTCCACAACTCAATGAGGCTCCGTCGGCTTAAAAGTCCCGTCCACTCTACCCTTCTACTTTACTGCACTCAAAAGCTCACCATCTCTTCAGCAGTGCATTGCAGTCTATCAGTCCACGGGCCAGTCACTAGACCACCCACCACAACGTCATCCTAGAATTGCCTAACATTGTAGTTCAGTTTCTACTCCTCTGTTTCGTACCTGAGAACTGTATACTTTTAGCCTGGGTAACTGTTCTGGCTCTGACCCTCACTACATAGAAAGTACTATTATTGCATATGTACATATCCAGGTATATTGGAGTATATGTATAGAACTGGTCAAGGTTCTTGCATAAGGAACCAGCTACCACACATTTTTACCCTATCTTATATGCAGTAAATTTTTGGAGAAAGCATTTCAACATTTTCGCGTAATATTAGATTTATTAGTATTTTTTCTGCCGTTATTATGCACGAAAGTACACCGAGAATATCGACATTAGAAAGTACTTTAGCAGCCGCAAATTTAAAAAATCATATTTTATGTGTAGAAATGTCGTAACATCTGTAGAACCATCAAAACTTGAATCTCTTTTCTGTCACAAGCTATAATATAGGAGTACTTTCACTTTAACTGTGGTAATCACTACCCGCTATCACTCATTTAAAGCTACTACGAACTGCTAATAAAAGTTTTTATTGCTGAAAGCATCAATCTCAAAATCATCAACTTTCATTCTATCTATCTAACCACCAATTTGTTTGATCAATTTTATGAGTAAGCCATTCAAACCTATTTTACATTCAAATATTTTTAACTGACTCAATTAAATGAATTTTGTATTCGCATAAAAGCGCATTTGTGTAATGCAAAGCACCAATTCGTGGACATTCCAGGAAAAGTTACATTATCAACAGCGAACACAATGCATATCCATGGACGACTACACGATTGCACATATATGAACACAAGGTTCACGACAGATTGTGTAAAAATGTCTATTCTTTTTCTTAAGAGAGAAAAAGAGGGCTACAATATCAACCTATCTTACTTAGTAGAGTGTTTTCCCATTTTTATTACCGTGTCTCCGCTTGCATACTTCAGTGTTAGGTAACTGCACACATAGAAACATCTAGGTGTTTTGTTGGGCATTACAGCGGCAGAAGATAAAGAAGATAGAATACGATAAATACACCATTGCATTACAGACGTAGGTACATAATAATATATCAACGTGCGGAAGTCGTAAGGGGAAAGTGAGAGAGAGAAAGTAAGCAGCCAAGTTAGACATTAGGTACAATCAAATGGAAAGTATAAGATAGGACAAAAGTCAGCCGGTGACAGTGACAATGAACCAAAGCTCTCTTCCATTTCCTACTCTTACTACTACAGAGGCTCACGCACTCTCATTCACTGCACCTACTAAGCAACTACTAAGAAGTAAACAGTCAACGTCTGTCTCATCTCTAGTCCAGAATATATACAATATATATATACGCAGTGATCATGTACATACATATAGGGCTCTATCATTACTTGAACAAGCATTCTGTTATGTATTATTGTCGTGTGGCTGCCCTGTATCTACCACTATGTACCTACTATTTACTATACAGTGCAAAACTGTTTCCTCGTAACAGTGTACTATTTTCTGTTGTTTTGCACACAGAGTAGAGCCAGGGCCAGCTTATGTCCGCGTAATAGTAATAGTACAATGGTAATGCAGAAGGGTTGCCGTCCCAATAACGTATTTGATGCAGAGCACACCAGAATTCCCTCCAGCAGCAATAAAGAGTTACATAACAAAGATAGCAGGTGCATCCATTCAATTCACTTCCTTTCATCGTAAATATGGTGGCCGTGCTCATCCTCTCTCCTCTACTACACAGCTAATAGCTACATAAACATACAGTAATTCATTTATAGTGCTCGCAGAATCACACCGGAAGGAAATGTGTTGTGCAGCCTTTTGTAACCTGTACAATGTCTTCTATGTTCTCTATTTACGTGTGTACATACCTAAGCATTGCATCCAGTTATATGTACCTATTTCCACTGGTGCAATGAAGGGAATAGTGCAAAATAGTAGCTAAAAGAATATTTCATCGTACATGTGGAATGATGGAATTGGAAAAGGATATTAGACGGTTAGAGACACAAAAATTCGTTTTCTAGACTCGTGTGACTTACTTGTGGTTAGCTTCACCGTCCAAAGGATGAAAACATGGATATATAACTAAAGATATCGTGTATACATACATAAATAATTTTGTGACTTTGTAGGTAGTAAAGTAAAGGATATTGCATGAGTGAAGGTGAGAGGTTGGAGATGTATTTATGGGGTGAATGGATGTGTTTAATGTTCAGTTGACTATAATTGTTGTGTATGGGTCGTCGGTAGTCATTTGGAGGAATGAGAGTGGGAGAGTGATTGTGAGCGAGAGTAAAGGTGAGTGTGATGTATCTAATGGAGACTGCTTAATTTGTAGGGAGCATCACAGCGTGCAGAACTTTCGTGACACAGGGGACTCTGGTGGTTGAACGAACTGCTGCTATATCTCATCTGTCACTTGCTCAGGCCTTGGGATTTATTCTTGGACCCGGTAGCTAACCAACCACCTAAACTAGATCCTAAACAACTTGTACAACTACTTATACGACTCACATCCAATTCATCCATATCTCCCACCTACTGCCTACATATCTTCCTTTCCCACACAAGATCCTCCTCCTCTTATACTGTATATATATTATATGTATATATATACGTAGATACACAGTTAACTGAATCATCACTTATAACCGACACGTTTTTAATATGTCCACCTTTACTTATGCCCGTGGCTATTAATTGGGCCGTAGCACTTTATACTGATTCCATTTATTAATATCATTAAGTAAATGCTGTTTACATGATCATGTGTACGTACACAGCCGTTCAAGCTGCCTTGACGCCTTTGGGAGAGACAGGCTGGTCGATGGGTGGTCGCCTCTCATTCTCAATGTACACATCCGTCGGATGGATTACCGCTTTTCTCGGTCTTGTCAATTTGATCTTCTACCATCCGAAATTCTTCAGCGAGAGCAACATTGCTGCCAAAGAGGCTCAACGAGAGGAAACAAAGACCAAAGCTTTTTACAGTATATAGGATGTCCCAGTTTCTTTTTGATTTATTCCAGGCGCTTACTCATTATGTCATTTGCCTGTGTTCATAAATGTTTCTCCTTTGCAGAGGGAGGTTTTAACTGGGCAGATGTGCCTGTGGACTACATCGGGCTGTTTGCAATTGTCCTTACCTTTTTCATCGTGTTTTTCAATTTCGTTCTACTGGAAACGTAAGTGTTCTAAATATTTTACATTCAGAGATGAGTGTGCTGGTTATTATATTGAATTGTTCAGCGGTTATAATTACCGGCAGTGGTATAAAGGATTTTTTTTTCCTCGATTTATGATGGTAGTATTAGTGATGTGTTGATGAGAAGGTGAAGAGGAAGTGGAGAGGGAGAGAGAGGGACACTCGTCTACCTACCACTCTTACAAGTCTAACAAATTCAGTTGTCAACAAAGGGTGTGTCTGGTATTAATCGCTCGCAGCTCCCCTCCCTCACCAATGCCACACTATTATTGTTAATCTGTGTATTTGATGTTGGTGTAGTCGTTGGGAGAAATTTATGTAAATTGATCATGTGAAATGGGAGTGCCTCTTGTGTGTTCACAGACTTGGAACCCCCGTTTCCATAGACCAATTTGGATGGAGCTTCCCACAAGCCATTAGGAATGTCGGTTTCACCATGATCGTCTCCTCCGTCGTCTCCACCAGCATTTTCTTTGTGATCCCCATCCTGGCCCAGCGGTACGTTCTTAACTATCTTCTCGCTTCTACTGACTCTGTGTGGATATTCGTGTATTTTACATATTTACATACTCATTGTTTGTTACCCGTGTTTTATCCAGAATGCCAAAGCGTTTTTATTTGAATGAGCCACAGTCAATAGAGTGAATTCACTTTTTAACTAAATATAATTTTCTAATACATAGTAAATATGTTTATTGTGTGTTTTTTTTAAAGATTTGACGAGAGACTTTTGCTGACTGTGGGAGGAATGGTGCCCATGATACTTGGTCGCATCTTGTTTTTTCCTTTTGGCGGGGACGTGTCACCTCTTCGAACTTTGGGCTGTGTGGACGGGACAAGCGAAGTGGAAGGTTTGAATGAAGCATCCTGCCTGGAGGCCGGCTACTCGTGGGAAGTTGTACAGCACGGCTGCCCGCACACGCAGACATGGTGTTTCACGATGCCAGCACTAAATCCTTACATTGTCGCCGTTGGCTACGCTCTTTGTACTCTAGGATTTCCATTCTGCATCGCGCTAAGTCAAACGATTTTCTCAAAAATGATTGGACCTCGCCCTCAGGTCAGTTCATTTGCCAGCAACAACACACTGGTGCTCTACTGTACTGCATTCAACCGATTATTAAGTTTCGAATATTTGTTTAAACATGAGTGGAACACGAGTAGTCGCTGCTGCACTTTTGCGAATTCAAATGATGCTCAATGGGCACATGTACATACTGCGAATCTTACGCTTGAATTGGAATTGGAAGGAGGGGAAAAATTGAGTAACAGGAGTCCATCTCAATTTTTGGGTCTAAAAGAGACGAAGGAAAATTACCAGTTGTTGGTTTTCTTTTCTTGTGCTGAAAGTTTAAATAGAGCAACTATTTTTAACTTCTTTAAATGCTAAAGAAGCTTTTAAGGGGAACTTGCTAAATTTTTGCAAACGGCAATGTTGAATCGGAATTCTGTAAATGTGTACAACACAGATGATCCATTTACGATATATGAGCATAGCATTAGACGCTAGAAAGATTTGAAAAGGCGACGATGACGTAAATGGCTTATATATGTATATATATATATATAGTGGAAACACTGAGTGGGCGAGAATTCTACTGTAGATCCATGAAAACTCTGACAATGAAGAGAGTGGCCAATTGGTAGGTAAGTGAATAGCGTTACGGTTCCTAAAGAACCAAGGTTGACCATGTCCTTTGATCATATGAAGAAGTACAGTAACACTCAAATGAAATCAGAGGGCTTTTTAGAATTGGAGAATCACAAGGATGGGCTTCAGGGAAACCTCTTCAGCATCTTCTTTGCAAAGGTTTACTGTCTGAATGGCCGTCAACGTTTCCAAAATTAGAATCTTCTAGGCTTCTAGGCTTTGCTAATAAATTGTGCAAAATTCTGAAACAATTTGAACCCAGTGACAATAATGCTTTTTTGTTAAGGTACTGCAGGGTCTTTAGTTAAGAGCAATGCTCAATCTGAGCTGTCAAATGTGACCACTAACAAAACTATGCTATTGCAATTACACAGCGTCACATCTGCAAAGTTCGGCTATCTCCCAATTTATAGGATCGAGGTTGGTTAGGCAAAGTGCTACTATAACCATAACCACTATCAGCTATATACTTACACTGCATATATGCAAGAGTTTTCATTTTGCCAAACATTTTAACTTTTATAATGAGAGTATATCGATCTCGGACAAGACTTGTTATACATTGCGATCGATTAGTACGTGGCCAATGCCTCTTGACTCGTATACTTATGTATACATACTTTCATATAAGGGAGCTTGGTAAAAGAGCGCACCATGGTGCACCAGACTTGTGTGCTGCATGTGAAATGGAGAGAGAAATTAGTGAGCAAGTAGAAAGAGAGAGAAGTGAGTGCCAGGGCGTAAAAATGTTTATTAGCGTCGGATTAGGAGAGATTCGGATGGGGGAGATTGAAGGAAGCCATGAAAAGGATTCGCGGGATCATTGTGTTGGCGCCGTGATTTCTTATCAGACGGAATGTGAATGATTTATTGTAGGGCTTGTGGATGGGAGGTCTGACGGCAGTGAGTAGTCTGTCCAGAGTAATTGGACCTATTACCGTTACACAAATATACACCCGATTTGGAACGATTGCCACATCTGCCACTGCCACCGGTCTCATGCTCTTCACCCTTGGACTCATCCTCGTCATGTATCGCAGACTCGTCCCTCTCAAACCTCCCCAACCACGTGTCAATCAATCCCCATTCTGAGAACACCTTTTCAACATAATATTTACATACAAATGTGCATTTGGATAGAAATACATATAAATAGATGCACATTATTTAAATCAACAACAAGATGCTGTGGCACGTGACAGCCTTACCTCAACCATAATCACCACTTTTAACAATGACGCTGTAAGTAAGTATGATAATTGTATACTCGAATCTTTTGCAATAACACTTAATAAAATTGAAAGTGTACAAACTACTTTATATTACTTTGTTCAATTTTGATTACATTATGTTGCTGAACAATAAAATTGACATCACACATGCGAGATGAAATTATTATATTATGCATTGTGTAGGAGATATCTTATCAAGAAATTTTTGTGTCCAAATGATTTTCATACAATTAGGAATGGTTTTGCGATGAATGTGTGAATATACAACAAATTCTGATTTAAATTCATTAATTTAATTTAGAAATTATTTAAAAATAGCTGAAAATACCCAAATTCAATTTAACCTGCATTTAAATACTATTGTGCTTTCTGCATTTAATTGTGAAATACGTAGCACACTGGAAAAACTGTTCAGTGACTGATTTTTCTTCTGTTGGCTTTGGTGCTAAAGGCAGTGTGCTGGGCATTCACACTGTCCTTCTGAATTTCTTTAGGATATAAATGTGACGAAATTAAAGTTGAGCACGGGTTCGTGGAGATCGCGGGCGGGTGTCATCCTGAGCATTTTCACAGCACGTTTCTTTGGCGAGACATTTCTCGGAGCAGTCAAATAACGAACCCTCTTCGGGAACGACGATACATAGGCCTTGAGCGAAAAGCTGCCGACAAAGGGTTACAAAAGAAAACCTTTATTATTTAAATGCCTCTACATTTCCATCATTCATATGTAAAATACTTAGCAAGTGTCTGAACAAAGCAGGACACACTTATATATACTTGTACAGGAATAATTCAGAGGTATTAATAAAGAATGATGAGTGTTTGTAGAAGAAATAATTGGAGAAATAAAATAGAAGAAGTAGCATGAAGAGAGAGAGACACAAGGAAAGAAGAAAGGACTCTGTGCATAGGGCAAAGCCAGTTGCAAAGAATATGTACATACATAATGCTATTATTATGTATATATATAGTAGTGAGTGATTGTGTGGATGACTTAGCTTTCGACTCTACCAAGTAACATAAAAAAGAGTGTACCTACAGTACATTTGGATACAGAATAGGAAACAGTGAGCCAGATCTGACGGGCAAAGTGGTAAGAGAGAGAGAGAGAGATAGGAACTTTGGCTGAATATTACCGAGTCCTTGTCTTGCTTACTGACAAATTGCTGCAGGCATGACGAGTGTCTGTCTGTCTGCGTACACACACAAGTACAATTACTGGAGTTAAGTTGTCGTTATGTTTCGAGGCTCAGTCAGTCCTCTCCGTCAGAATAAGAATCCTTACGTAGTCTGAATATGAGGACATGCAGAAATGCTGCATCACTATTACTCTACTGTTTTCAGCAGTGCCGCATTTATGCATGTATTTTGATTACGACAATTTTCATAAATTGATGGCATACAGAGCTGAAACGAGTAAATCGCTGGCTGTATGTACACAGCACAGTGAATGCAGCAGCAGAATAGAGAGCGTTGTCATTCACTCACGAAAGAATTCCATTGGAAGCATTAAACGTTCTTTCATTCAGGGAGTTTGGGAGTATCAAATCTAGGAAGACAAGGAAGGAAGTGGTGGGCTGGCCCTCTCTCTCTCTGTCTCACATACACACACATACAGTACACATACAGAGAGTAGATTCCTACGAGTAGGACGAAGAGAACGGGACTTTCAAGAAAAGAGTAAGTACCACCACTACGGGCAATTCCACTTACCATTATCCCTGTACTGCATGTATGTGCAAACAGGAACTCTGTAGCCATCATTAGATTATCTGTGTCTCGTAGTCTCGTACAAGAGCCACAGCCAAAGTTTCTTACCCGCTGCATATCTCTCTCTCTCTTCTCTCTGTAGCGGCCTACCGCAGTTAAGGTCTAAATATTTTAAAAACTACTGTCTTTTCTTAAAGGAGGTGAACAACCTTTGAAAAGGCCGATTTAGTTGCCCTAGCCTCCACCCCAACTATACAAACAATAACATCGCAATACCTATACTTAATCTTCACATGAACCAACCAAACCGGGAAATGAGTTTTTTTAGCTGAATTATTCTTCTTGGAATTTTTAAAGAAATTTAAAAAAAATGAATTTTGAATGTTTCCTCCCACGATACCAGATATCCATCCTGTCTATCTGGAATAATTTTTCTTAGGTCTGCAAGTCAAAAAGTCCCACATCTTATTTATATGTACAGGTCTTAAGAAGGCACCTGCTCACTCTTCTATAGATTTTCCATGATTTTCCATTATTACTACCAGCTTCAAGATATTGGTCACTGAGATAAGGATCTATGTATTTTTTATTAACCTATTACTACATAGCATTGCTTGTAGTAGTACAAATGTTTATGCATGCACGATTACAAAGCAAGTACAGATAGTGCAGACGAGAGTACACAATCATGTAAGAATGTATTATGCACTATGCTCATGTAGTTTAAGTCGTAGTCGAGCCGTACATCACAATCCCGGTAAAAAGTACGAGTGAAGACAAGCGAGGAGATGGAGATGTGATACTGAAAAAGGGAGGAGATCTAAAACAGAGAGAGAGAGAGAGAGAAATGGAGAAAAGTAGAACGTCTTGGATATACGAACGTGCTTTCTGTGTCTCCACTGTGTGTGCATTATATCAAAGTGTATCGCCAATTCTCCAGTCAAGAAAAAAGGAGTGGGACTGCATTCAAGTCAACTTTGTTGGCTGGCAAGCCCACATAGTATGGTAACTGGTAGTATAAGTACGTAGCTGTATGTGTAAGTGTAACTGCATACCCAGAAGAGATAGCAGAGTAACAAGGCTAACTTTCTTTCCATTCTCTCACTTTCCCTCACTTACTCACCTTTCACTTTCTTTCTCTTCCACTTTGCCTGGACCGGACTCTAATTCATCTGTCTCTCTGCATCTCTCTCTCTCACTCTCCCCACAGTCTTTATGTAACGAACCCCGGCCATAACTATCTATTCCGCCACCCTCCACACAGATGCTCCATTTCAAGTGCTGTTTAGTCACGTTAAGTCGCAGTCAAAAGAAACTCTTAACATCATTCTATACACATAAGTACTGGGAGTAAGTACATTTCTAGGGCAATTGCATGGCGGGCGGGAATGTCAGAGGAATACTTCTAGATATGGAGACCACGTAAGTGGCGCTCTGCTCTTAAGATAACTTGCATTACACACAAGTAGTAGCTCTTTGTAGTGGGTGACTTGGGCCCAAAACACTTTGCCTCCTTCTCCTCCACCTTCTCTCCATTATGTGCAGAGCGTGCACTCTACCATTTTCTGGAGACATTCTTCTTCTGAACAGAACAAGAAAAAGAAGAACGTAACTCGACCGTAAAAACGTATACACATGCAATGAAGACAAAAACGTTTGTGTGTTTGTGCGCTGAAAGCAAAGGGGGGATTGTTCAAGTTCAAGATAACAAGAAGGTAGACGTGGTGGTGGTGGTGGTTCCTATCTCCTGTAGATAACCATATTCACAGACACACAGAGGATATTTTTGCATGACAGATCTACGTGGCAGATACATGATACATATAGGAAGGAACACCAATGCAGTAGCGTTCCTATTTACATGACACAGAGACATTACATTAGAATTGATGAAACTTTTTCTCCTTGTCCTCTGTCGCACGTAAATGCTCCTTGGCTGCAACTATACACAGTGTATAATGGCAATGTACGAGCCCGTCAGTGTGCAGTTTGTGCTGTGCGCCTGCAATAATATCAGTACAATTCATGTACAATTACTCAGACAGTCGAGACAAGCAGACACACTCAAGGGGCACACTTGCATGCATTACATTTTGATTGGGCATGACATGAGAGATAAGCAACACGGCCAAAGAAGCCGCCGCGTCTTTTCATCTCTTTGCATCTGCATGTCTGCGGTAGGTAGACGACGAATCTTTTGTGGTGCCTCTAATACACTCGTTATAAATGTACTACTTACTATCACTTACTTCTACTACTTACTACAACGTGTGTGCATAAACTGTATATACTGTGTGTACATGACGAATAGACATGGTGCAGGAGACGAGACTTTTACCCACTTCACTGAACCACAGCAGTGACACACAAATGCCCATTAGGTGGCTACACACGACTAAAAGGATTGCACTGCATCATTCTAATGTAATTCAATGTAGACGGAGAAGGCGAATGAATGAGAGAGTAAGTGTCGCTTTGGCCAATATAAAAAGTAATATAATAGATATGAAATGTGTAATAACAGCATACTCACCTCTCTGGATGTTTTCCTTGGCTGCTCAGGAAGTCAACTCTGTACAATTACATAATCAATCGTATATGATTTTTTCCGTCTCACTCGATTCTTAGTAAGCAATAAAGTATTTTCCAATTGATGGTGTATACTAGAATCCCAGATTTTAACCGTAGCTCTGTTTAATGGAAGATAGATGATACATAGTGAAGAAAGTGTGATATGGTTAATCATGCATCAGGACAGGATCTTCAGCCCCCTCTTGCTTACAAAACAAAAGTCTGGAGTATTTCCTAGAAATCTTATTAGAAATGTGGCGGAACTCAGACTAAATCTTTTGGGAGAGTGAGACCGGAGTTATCGCAATTTTAACTTGAAAAGTCAGCCACATGAATATTCATAGTGTAAGGGAAAGTCTTTGTTTTTTATCCTCACCATAGTAATATGCGAAAATTGCAAAGGATGTCATTGATCGGATAAGGAGGAGGCAACTTCCACACAATTCAGGTTTCCACACACAGAATATATTTTCTCGCTATGAAGCTGTGACAATTTCAAATTTAGTAATTAGCCTATATACAGTATTCTGCTATAGGAATAAATGGTAGGCCGACCTTAAAAAGCGACCTGCACCTATCCCCTAATAAATATGAAGACAGAGCAATTACTCCAATGTAAAAGAGAAACAGCGTATAAGATGATATTAAACTCTTATCATTACCATTATCGCTTGCATATAAATGCAGGATAAAACAACTGTAATTTCGTATAGACCAGAGCTTACACTTGTCTCTCGTCTCCATTACCGTTGAAAGCAACAAAAAACCGACTTCAATGTATTAAGGGGAGTTTAACAGTGAACTTGACGACGTGATGAATGCAATTTACGAGTTACGTAATTAAAGAATAACCCTTAAGTAGTTCCCTTTATTCCTGAAATAGACTTATGGTTTCCAGTGAGTCTTTCTCTCTCTCACTCTCCCCATTTACAGATGCATGTACTTCAGTTGATGCTGGTGGATTTGTTTTCATCTGATCTGAAAGTATTCCTCTCCCCTGCCCCATTTCTCTTTCTCTCTCTCTCTCTCTCTCTCTCCTACAAACAAGTAACAACCAACAGTAATCATTATCTGTAGTAGCGAGTCGCATCATCAAACTAATGCCGCTGCAAGCAATGAAATGATGAGATCTGCGAGCGGACAGGTACTTGGGTCCTCTGTCTATCTCTCAGACTTTTTCATGCACAGTTCACTCGTGATTGTAACAGAAAAGCATAGAAACATTACAGAGAGTGAGAGAGAGAGAGATGGAGATCATGGGACACTGTCATAGGTACACTGTCTACTATTCCTTGATATGCATGAGATGAGAATAGACAGGGAACGTACACTCGACTGGTTAGTAGCTAATGTTCCTTTCTTCTGCAGTCATCTCGTCCTTCCGTGACTCTTTTCATTCATTGCTCACAACAGAGCTATTTACTATATACTGTTGTAACATGAGCGGCGGCCCTCTGCTCTCCAAGTACTTAGTTATTGGCGTGGGTCCCCAGCCTCCTCTCTCCCTCTCTCTACCTTCACAATTACATTCACTAAATTAGCCAATTCCCTCTTATTAACTTCCAATTAGTTTCACTACGATTCTCAACTCTTTCCCTAATCTTTATGATCATGTCATGTCTTTCAACTCTCTTTCTTTTTCATCTCTTCCCATCGTCCTCCTTTTGACTGTTTCCCTTGTTCCCTCTCACTGCAGTTACTGACAATGAGTGAAAACCATATTCATTCGGCTGCAAACAAGAAGCATTTACAAGAATTCGTAGAAAAAAGTGTGTCTGTGTGTGTGTGTGTGTGTGTATGTGAGTAAGAGACGTGCTTATCTAACTGGAGAGAGAGAATCAAATGAGATATTAGTAAAAATGAATGTGGTGGGAGGGAAATCTGGAACGGGAGCCACGGGATGAGCGTTAAGTATTCAAAAATATTATTTTCAGATTAGAGAATGGGACTTTATTGCAGAGCTAGAGGCTGTAATCTAAGTTTGAGTGAAAGTGGGGAAAGTGAGCAGAGTCCGTGGTCGACTGAAAAGCACCACTCACAAACAAACTCTCGTTCACTTTCACTTTTTCGTCCCGGCCAACTACAAAGAGTTGTGATGTGAGGAATACTTGATCGCGCCCTGCCTATATATACACAGATAGAATTGAATGGGGCCGAGAGTGAGAGAGAGAGAGTGCTGCTGTGATTTGACTTGATGTGAGCCAAAGGAAAGCGTGTGAGTGAGTGAAAGTGTGCTGGTATTTCCTTGGCTATTTCCTCTGCAATTTCTAGCGTCACCCTCAGCTCACCTCAAGAAAAGGGCCATTTAGCGCTACGTGCCCCGAATTCACATGTCCTCATTTCAACCGTGAAAATGACTTTGAAATCGTTATCGCTCATGTATTTATAGTTACGAGTACTTACGCACTTCTTTAGCTCCACAACAATCACAACAAATAATATTTGAACAGCCACAATCATAATACTTAGCTACATACTCCTTAGACACTCAATGCTGCCGACCTTTGTTCAGATAGACGTTTCCGATATGCTATCTCGTGGAAATATCTCCTTCCCCGTGTGAACACCACCACAATGCACTGTAGCTACAGCTTTGGAATACAGTGCAGCACACGTCTCGTTGTATGCGTATTTTTGGAGTGCAATGGCCTTATAGTGTAATGGACCTTGTAAATAGGGATGTTCCATAATGGAGAATGACACCTCTGGGAAATAAAAGTGGAAATAATCGTTAGACACGTTTACGAATCTACAAAATACATGGAAACAGAAAGTTTCGATATTCTCTTAACTTAAGGTAGTTAACAATAGCAAATGGAACATTCAGTTCCATTATAACTCCTGTAGTACCTATAAACTTGCACCACGTCTTCTATAGATCAACACCAGTCGACTATCTAGTGAATCTAGTGCCGACTACATTACACTACAGTGCTAATACATGTATTACTCAAAGATACAATTTGTACTTCAATAATAACACAAAGGCCAAGATTTGTCCCATCCACTCGGATGTGTTGCAGTTAACTGTACCCCAATTGCTAATTTAGTTAATGCAAACAACATATATCTACCTCGTGCATTGTTGTATGGAATTTTATTCAAATTTTACATGTGAACTACAAATCCTACACACTTACAGCCATGTATGAAATGTAGTAAGCAGTTAGCTTATTTAGCAAAGCCGTTCAGAATTCAAGAAATTTTGACTAAGAAAGTCGTCGTTTTTCTCATAAAAAATTGAATTGAAAAAGTATGTATGTATTTATCATGAGGGTGTTGTTGATTGTGGAAGAGTGGTAGAGTCTTCTGGCTGTGATGCAGCAGAGGTCGACTCAATCTTATGGTTGCAACGATTAACCACGCCGACTATCTTAACTTCGTCTTCGTCATCTAGTGGTTTGGTTTGACATGTGCGACTATTTTCATTTTTTATAACTTCCCCAATGTATTCCACTTCGTCATCTTCTTCCATTGTAATATCAATTATTTGAACGATCCGATGAAAACATCTGAATTTATGGTGAGACATTCTTCTAGAATTAAATAAAAGTGAAAACATTGAAACTTCAGGGCAATTAAAACGTAATTAGTACGTCAGTTTGTGATTGTTAATTTATGCCTACGATTCGCACGTCATTGTCGCTTCTACCACTTTAGCTTAAAATTAAGAAAATGAATAACTTTGAATAAATTGTAGTACAACTTATGATTTAGAAGCTGCAAAATATCCTATCGATGTTCACGTTACTTTAAGTGTGTTCACTTCGTGCAGGCAGACGCAATCAGCTATCTGTTTCAAAAATACTGTGTGTATATGACAAACTATGCATATTGTGCAACGACTGTTCACTCTCCCACCCCACCTAATTTTGTGCTCTTCCATCTTTCAACTGATGTCGAACATCGGATGAACATAAAAAGCAGGGCCAGAGGAAAAAATGCTTCTGGAACCATAAGAATACGATAATGATGGTCATGTCTATCAATATCTCAAATTTGAACAAAATAAGCAAAATGGTTTTGATTTTAGATATTACTTTAACAAAATTATAAAATGAACATCTCAAAACAAATAAACCATCAATACAAGATATATCTTTTACATTCCTTATCTCTTGCAATATAATATAATTGTAATTACAAAATATCGATCGTGAAAAATTAGTGTACTCTTACAATTTTTATAATTTGCAGGCAGTGATCTATTAAAGACTAAAAATCTTTTGTTTTGTATACTTCTGCCCTGTCTTATGTATTGAAAACCAACCAGTAGACTTACCAGATATAAAATGAAATTATAATAATTTTATAATAAGAAAAAATGCACACGAAATATCAAACAACATACAAAATTTTTGTAAATAAAAATCGACTTACGGTGACAAAAACAACGATGAAGAAAGTAAGAGTATAATGATTTTATGTAATATAGTTGTGGAAGACCGTGATCTGATCGCTGAACAATGTTTTGACAATAAAGAACTCAAATCAACGAGTAAATAAATATGGTACAATTAGGAATTATAAATTCTTTCTAGTCGGTTACTCGATCGCTTGCGTATCAGAAATTTTTTGCTGCCGAAATGGTTACGCATACAAAAAGAGGTATCTAGTTAGTTGTTGCAGAAAACGTATCCCTGAAAGAGCCCGCGCTGACGAGAAAGACACAAAAGTTGGGGAGGCGGTAACGGAAATTATATTACTTCAGGTCAGAATATTGACATTGTACAAAGTATTCTCGCTCTGTTGTGCTGTTTGTAGGAGTTCAACATTTGAACTCCTACAAGGTTAATCGTTAGCCTATTGAATCGCCGCCGTAGTCATATCCTTAGAAAAGTCGCTGTGTAGTCTGACCTGTTCAGAAGGTCATTACCCTTAAGCAGCACTCATTGCAACACTCCGCTGAGCAGGCTGCCCATCGGATGTTGAATTGAACTCGCTCGCTGTCGTTCTATGGAAAGTTCTATATTTTGAATGACCTCCACAAAAGATAAGGTTACTACATCTGGGTTCGAAAGAATGACGGGATTGACCTACGATTGCCGAACGAACAATACCATCATAGAAATAACAGCAGAGAAATACAGCTACGCATAAAATAATGTTCGGAATGGCTGATTGAGAGTAAATTGTCTACAGAATATTAATGTGTGTGTGTGTGTGTGTGTGTAACATGCAAAAAGGTGGCTGATTGACTGTTGAACAGTGAAGTGAGTGCATGGCACCCCGTCCCGCTATAAACACAAAAGTGTCCGTTGCATAACCACTAGGATTTTAAATGCTTTCCCTCGAATGTATCTCAACGCGTACTTTTGGAAAGTTAAAAAACACTAATTTGCATGTATAATGGCAAAAGACTGTTTTTTCGTGTTAATGTCCTACTAATACCTGCACGTAGTGGCGGGGACGGTACAGTCAGTCCAAATTCATTAGATAGTGAATTACAAGCCTGATGTGAGTTACGTTACGTAACAGCAATGATGGTGGGAAAGGCACGGGTAAGGAACAAAGGCATTATTAAAGAAGTGCTTTCTTATTAAAGTAAATTACAGAGCTACGCTGTAGCAGAATAAATACTAGAATAGCAAATATATAGCACCCGCAGTCTGTACAGAGAATGGCAATCATATTAGTGATAATATTCATTACTACCGTGTCATTGGATGGATAAGTCAAAGACTCAAAGCGAGCGAGCATTTGACACGTGATTTTAGTGAGGCAATTCTGTGACATACAGAATTGCTAATGAGGACAGAAGGAGGATGAGTCTGGGATTGCAATAATAATTCCTTTGTGCTTAATTGGATGTTAATTATGTGTCTGTCAATGTACTAACTAAATGAATTCGTATGAGTACTATGGTGATGTATAATTTATTAGAGTCAGATCAATTCCCCGTGTATTTTCCCTCAATGGTATTCACATTTTTAATGCAGGCAGAGGCAATTTTCGTTTGCTTAGGGGATTTACTATTTATTAGGGTCATTATTATTATTATTTTATATTAAGAAATTAAGGATGGGCAAACGGACAACAAAGAGGGAAAAATAGACGGGAAAGTACAACTATAATGTTGAGAATTAAAAGATATTTACTTTACGACATAATAATATAAAAGGTTAGTCCGAATACTGAAACCTATCTATCTAGTATCTAGTACAGTATTCTGCAGGAATCACAGAGATGTGCAGGATATCTGGTTCAACGCAATAATATATACATATAATATCTTAAGTCCATTTTTAACTTGCACATCACACAGTCAGACACGATAGGCCGAGAATTCAAATGGTTATCTGTCTCGTGTGTTTACAAAACATCTAAATATTACGAAATCCCTGGCATCTCTTTTATGAGATCATATCACAACTTTAAAAATAAAATGTTATGTGGAATGAATTAATGGACCTTCGCGAACGGCTTTTTCCAATTTGACCTCGACTTCAATTTTGAATCTACTTACTGGAGGTCAATTTCTGTATCCATGTGTACTGCTATCTCAGAAGTACTGCTCTCTTTAGAGACATGAACATTTATAGTTTTCTGTGATCGCACGACTCCTTGCAAAAAGTAATTCTACTAAATCTTTTCGTAAAAAGCTAGAAGGTAAATCGAAATCAACACTGGAAATATAACATGTTTTAGGTATTAGCATTTTACATTGGTGAAAGCTTTTAAAACGTGCGTGACTTATAGGTGGATAGCGACACTTTTCTTGACACTGATTGGTTTCTAAACTTATCGAACTTGTAAAGTCTGTTTAAGTTTTACTCTGGAATAAAGTCGAAAGGATTGATTGTGAAAGTGTGTGATTGGTAATCTCTAGGTAGTTTACAGCCCAGTTGACATTTTGAACTAGCCTCCTTACTTTTACAATTTCAGAAAACTTCCAACGTTCAAACTCCCACCGTAGAACGGAACTTTAAAAGTGACAAACATTTCTGTAAGTTTTCAACGGTGCAAACTCCCTATTAAATTCTACGATTAAAAAAGCATGGTGTACCTAGTACCTATACACTCACCAGGGAATCATTCTTGTTGCAAAAAATGAATAAAAATTTCCCAAGGGTAATTTTAACATTGTCTTTTCAGATCATCGATCCACATTTACATTCTATTTGTGTTACACAAGAATTATAATTTTCTGCATGAAACCCAGTTTCCTGCAATTCCCGAATATTAATTATTAATCCATTTCTCATTTCCTGCATTAACATATTACAGCACAACGCGCACACAAACAAGTAGCTCATATTCCAAATTTAAGGAGAAACTAAGAATAAGTGAATTATTCGCAACACATTTTAAGCGAAACACATAACCGGCAATGAAAAAAGGGAAGAAGGCGAATTAGAAACCACAACGTATGCTTAGGAGAGGAAGTGCAGACAGGGGGAGATTATTGTCGCGCCACTGATAAGTCATCACAGCATAGTGCGTGAGTTAACTGGTCGGAGAAAGCGAGTAGCAAGCAACTGTATTCAGAATCAGTTCACTCTCGGTCCGCTTATTGCAAGCACGGAGAGCAAGCAGAACTAGAAAAGGGAAAGGAGGAGAGGAAAGCGGAGAGAACTTGTCAAGGGAATTAGAGATTTACTAGGAGGAAGAGACGAGAGCAGAGAATTTGAAGGGGGTGAATTACATTGTGAGAGTGATACGACTGGAACTTGTGGTGGGACAGTCGTGCAAGCAGACAGAGAGGGAAGTGGCCGTGTCCTAGTCACAGTCACGTCCATCTCTACTAAAGAACTGATGAAATTGCCAGGACGAGGACAATGTCTCCGCTGGAGCACCAGACAAAGACACCAGGCATTGGAGACTGTGCGGCTGTGGCACTCCATCAAAAACACAGTCTATTGTTGTCTTCTCACGTTGCCTCCATAATAACGCATCCCATTTGCTCGCGAAGAGGGAGAAAACTTGTTTCCTCTCTCTCTCTCCTCTTGACAGAAAGTCCTCCATTTATCATAAGCTACGCAGCATTCTCAAAAAGCGAACTCTTTGCCCTCTTACTCTAACCTTCGGCACAGCATATTTAGCATTTGTTAATCTCATTCGAATGTTGCTTTCCTATTGTCATTTAAATGCTGATGTGCAGGCAGGATAAGGCACAAGAGAAGTCTGACGTTCCATTTGTACGTCTACGTGGCAGATTGTGTCCTACTCCCGTATGATAATATATGGATATGTAACTATATGAAGAGAGGAGCACTAGCGAAATTGGGCCAAGGAAATGGAAAAGCATGTCTTTGCTCGCCGTAAATAGTATTTTGATGGAGGAGGGGTCGGCCTTACAAAAAGAGAACATTTCACTTCGGAATTATGTTCACAGTTTAACAACTCATCCCATTCGATGATATCCGCGACATTAAATGGCTTTGCTGGAGCCAGCCAAGATGATAAATCTGATAGCATCGCTTTTTTCTACACTAATGAGTCACTCTGTGTCTATACTGCTATCTGTCTGCAACTTTCTCCTCATCTCGTTATACTGGTAGGTCGCTGTTGTTGGCTAGCGGCGGCAATCCTGGATACATTTAGGATTTTGCATTTTTTGTCTTATTTCAGGGGTAGCCTTTGTGTGACAATAGAGTTGACGACGACTAGACAATATCATGGGATGATGAACACAGACGACATCCAGTGAAAGGACAATTAAGTTGTATACGTTCTATTAGAAACATGTTCCTAAGCGTTTTAATAGCCTTAACGGTAAAATAAACCATAAAGGATTACAATTGTTTCAGACATATAATTCCAAATCCATTAATACCTTGAACCGGCATTTTAATCAACAAAATAACCATTTCTGAAAGTAGGACAATGGTATCCAGTTCGTCTTTTCACCCGAGAAAACAGTTTTGAGCTACAGAAATGCATATTGATATTTCGAATAAATACGTTGGAGGTATATGAACAAAGTAACTTTTTCAGATGTATTCTAAATTCAAGCTCGTAATAATTTGTTTGAACAAAAGACTGAAGCGCTATGCTGGTGAATGTCACAACATTTTTCTAAATGTTAAAAATCTCTATAAATATTTCAAGTGCAGTGGTTACGCGTTTGATGCGTCTGATGCCACTTTTGGTGCACGCGTTTCCATCCAATTTCGTTTTGTCGAGAGCGGAAAACTGCTCATTTGACAAGTGACGCTCATTTGGAACAGGAGAGAGGAGAATGAGAAATTTCAAGGGTGACGATGTTTTTTAGAGAACTGAGTAGATAGCTTCTACATAGAGTCTTTTTTACTTCGTCACAGCATCCGACGACTCCGTAGATCCTCCCCAGCCACATTTCTCTTTTACCTCTTCTGCAATACAGTGGCTCTATAAAGAGAGAGATGGAAAGTTTGCAGAGAATTACACCAGTGATTTCTGTGTTTGCTTGGCGCAGTGAACAGGATGTGTACTCTGTTACTAGTAGATATCTACTGCATCCAGAATAAACTATCACGTATGTCTGTCTGTGATGATGTGGGTACAATGCATCATCTTTTATAGTTGAATTCCGAGATAATCTTCGTGGGGAGGCAAGGTATGTTGTAGAGAGAGCGCAGTGGCTGGCTTACCAGCTAACCAAACACATATGTGAAATAAGTATGTTGTAGTATGTGCCTGGCTGCAAAAATCTATGTATTCATCTCGTATGTGTAAGCGTGCACACAGAGAGACGGATTATGTAAATGTCTTATCTCATTTACTGCCTCTACAGTTCCTGTTACTTATATGCAAGTGTAATAAAACCTGAATCAGTTTTCTACTACAAACGTGTGTACACACAAACAAGATAATCTGCTACATACACATGCTTGTTTCCGCCTACGTCCTATTTTGCATTGTAATGACGAGCTTCCCTCGAACGTCTGTTTATGTGCATCACTTTTTCAAATACGACCATGAAATACCAGTCAGGTACGCACACGTGGATACGATTGCAGGAAAATTGAGGGAGATTCATCAAAATTATCAATTACTCTCGATTCGCTTCAATTACTCATTTTGTGAACAAATGGGTCTATCATTGATTCAATTGTGCTTACCTTGGTCAACATATTCTAAACATTGAACGTCAATTTTATGCATGTAAAATTTTTACAATTTCTCAGGATTATGTTTGTCAAAAATTATTTCCCAAAATTTCCATATTTATAAATACGTTTATTCCATTAAAAAAATTATTTAAATTTTTTTTATTGACGCATTAAATGTAAGTTAAAGTATTATTATGTGTAATAGTGTAAATAATAAATGTAAGCTTTATTGAAAATGAGTAAAAAATTCTTCGTTTAATTGTAATCATATTAACGCCGGGGCAATAAGATTTATCAAGGACTTTTGGAAAGATATCTGGTGTGCCCACCAGATATCTTCCCAGATTTTTTTTAACTGGGTAAAGTAGCGCATAGCGGTGTGCTACGAACGGGATTTCAGCGAAAGAACAATGATTCAAGTTTGGCATTCTTATAACGTTTTCCTGCTTTTATTATAATTCCGGTAGTGGACTGTAGTTGTTGTGTAGGTGCTGTAGTGCCAATGACAAAACATAGTGGAGACCGTTACTTAAGACCGATTTACGTAAAAATTCAAAAATAGAAGAAACATTAAAATCAATGTGTACTGTTGTCTCCTAGATTCCATATGATTCGTATTCGTAATTAATATCATTCGGAAATGCTTCACAGAATTTGAGAAATTTTACGCCGGAAAAGTATAAATAAATATATTCCTTGGGGCAACTGCAACCCGGTTTTAGACTCATCTACTATATACATACATATCCTGAGTGAATCGAGAGAAGGAGATATTTAGATATTAGACGCGCTAATAATACAATGTAGAATAAATTTTCCTAAGGACGATTTGAAATTAAGGTAATATGATCCACTGCGAAATATATGGGTTTGTGGTGCGGCTAAAAACCACGGGTCAATAGCTGTCTCGGATTTGTATTTGATGGATTTTCCCTTTCAGCCTGAAGTGGAATTATTTCAGACTGTAGATATAAGCGTTCAAGAAAGGTTTACATTTGTGCACATTGTTGGCATTATTATTACAATGTGAGAATGGATTTTCCAAATTAAATGGAAGCTACTTATTTATTTTGGGACCGTAAGGTAGCAGCGACTAGCTGAGCCTTTGTACACAGTACTCCCACGTACTACACTGTATTAATACTGCAGATAGTTAGTGCGCACTCAATTTGAAGGTATAATTTTAGATGTAAATACTGTTACTTCCTTGTCCTAAAAGGTTTCTCGATCCACTCGTGTGCAGAGCTCAAATCGTTGGTGGTAATAGGGACAGACAGCAACAAAGAGTCCAGTTAGAAACATTGTAGTCAGAATTTCCAATCCTCTACTTATTTTGTATGCTCATATAAAATAGTTTGTGCGGTTAAGACTTCAGATAGATAAAGAAATCACTGTTTAAAGTACCATTCCAAACAGAAGTGGATTTATGATTCATTTGTATCCACTATTGAATAAAATTTGGGTCATTCTGCCACATAAGAATATATAAGCGGTGTCAAGGAATATTTTTGGTGATTTAGTTGATAAATCAGCAAGTCAAAGGCGACAAGTCAACAATCCTGCCCATCTCAATAAATATCACGGAACTTGAAGAAAGGTAAGATTGTATTTTGTAAATTTTGCTTTGTTGAAGAGGAGGCGAACCGAAAATAAGGAAATATATCCACGTGCTATAATGGAGTGTCCAAGAAAGAGTTTAAGGAAAACTACCGAAAAATTTATTTTTATTTTTTGACTTGATATTCTGACGTACAAGTGTTTATATGATATTTGCAGAAAGGCAAAGACGATAAGCGCAGCGAACTTTAGCAAAACAGGTGGCTGCGTTACGTTTTCATGAGTAGGGGGAATAGAAAGAAATAGGTATGCCATTGAATTTTCATATTTAATGAAAATATCACTCACACCCATTTGTGCTCCATTTGAATTTCCATAAATTCTTATGCAGAAATAGAACCTAACACCCCCTACAAAGTATTAACATGAAAACTGCCTACAAAATGATCGGAAGTCTCTTTGTGCTATTCTCTATAATCGTTGCTGTTGCACAGGGTCAAGTGCACCGTCAGGGATCTGGGTCATGTCAAAATCTCCCCATACAGGAAAATTTCGACGTGAAAAAGGTCAGTGAAGTCTTTCAGCCTATATTTTTATTTTTCTCTCATAATAGATACTGTGAAATATATCTGTAGTTTGCAGAAACATTCGTATTCCCTAACTATTCATTAATAATGTGTAATTAAAATTTCCCGTCAACTAAAAAAGTATCATATTATTTATGAATCCACAATACAAGCAATCACATAATAATATTATGAACAGTACTTGGGAACGTGGTACGACAATCAGCGCTACGAAGTGAAGGCAGAGTATCGGGGGAAATGTGTCAGAGGAACTTACATGAAGGGACCCGAAGATGGACTTCTACTTGGAAAACTTCAGTTTAAACGATTAAATCAGTAAGTACATATTCTGAATAAAACTTGTGCTTATTTCTCATACGCTGTGCTTTCTGAAATGCTGACTGATTCGAATATGACAGGAGTGACGACGACGAAATGACGACAAGTGAGAGCTTCATCAAGCACCACCACAACAAGTTCGCATACATGATCAAAGGCGCAAAGCCAGGTAGACAATTCTATTTGTATACAAGTTGCGTATTAGTATGCTCTACCCCCAACAAATGGTACAAAATGGGTGATACACCATAGAACAGCTGCTGGGGTGTGCATAAGTAATGATTTAGCAGGTTGGGTATACACTATTGAGTGTCATGAAGCGGATCCAGAGGAATAAAGAGAAAGAGGGAGAATGGGAGCAACTACGTGTACTGGACAGCAGAGATAAGGAAGCGGAGAAAGTGTGCAGGCAAAGCAATTGAAAGAACATGAGGCATTTTGAGTATAAATATTGAATGTGTAAATGTTTTGGCAGGAAGTGTTGATTTCTACGAAGTGCTGGACACGGACTATGAAAACTGGGCAGCCGAGTATCAATGTTGGAAGGACCCAAAGGATGAGAACAGTCGTTACGAGCTGGCATGGATTCTGACAAGATCCTCAACACCTACGGATGATGCCATCGAGAACGCTCTGAGAGCATTTCAGGATTTAAACTTGAGCACTTCGGAACTACAGAAAACGGATCAATCCTGCTATGCCAAAGATAGTCGCAACAGTCCCAGTTCAGATAATAACGCAGATAAAAGTACGTCTGCTGTTGCTGCTACTGAAAAATGAATGAGACACGATGCACGGATTGCAAATACTACGATGACACATTCACTCTCCATATATTCACTCACTCGCCCACTCATTCCATGGCTCAGTCACTGAATACGAACAAAAACAAGAGAAATGTATGCGATCCCTTTCTCTCTCTCTCTCTCTCTCTCGTCTGACTGTCTCTCATCCTCTCCATTGGAAATGGACGGGACGATGGCTGCATGTCATTCCAACAAAGCGACTCTCCCCCTTCATTTCATGTACATACAATTTAGTTCGTTTTAATTTTATTTTTCATCCCCGAACAGTGTCCTCTCATACATTTGTCACATTCAGTGAAAAATCTTGTTTATTCCTTACCATTTAGTTGTAGTACCTGCTTATTTTGTTAATCCGCCTTTTCAAATGTTACCATATTTAAATCTGCTGTCGTTTTTATATTACAAGTGTTGAAATAAAAAGAACACACACTCCATACAGTTAAAATTGTTTCCGTCTTTTCTTCGTTGCAGACAAATCATTTGCTTCTTTACACAGACATAATATTTATGGCATCATGCATGCATGTCTATCTTCTATAAATGGATGGGATTTTTTCCCCCAATGTTGTAATATATGAGAAATGTAGTCACAGTAGCAATTCCTTGTCAACTGCATAGACATACTAAACGAATATAGAAATGATGGATTCCATGTACCTTGACCTCATCGGTATTCATTTCACACGTTACACACTCCCCCTCTTAACTTTCTACTAATTAGAAACATATGTATATTGTAAACACGTGCTTTAAAAACATTGTATGGAGAATTACTAATTATAAACTTCCTGTATTCAGAACAATTTGTAAAGAATGCAGATAATAAGTAGAAAACGTGTGTAATATTGACTGTGGTGTTATAAATGCTTGTATCCAAATGTAGACTAGGCTTTTGAGCACAGTGAAGCTACTGGGTAGTAACCATAAAGTAGTGGCGCGACAAGTCTGAATATGGTTATAAATATAATGCCTTTTGTGTCTATCTATCTACTATGCACTAGATATTTAGTGCAGCATGCATACACATATACAGAGTGGCCTATATGTTTACATAGTAAAAGTTGTCGTGTGACTGTACTGTTTTCCTTGAGTGGTAGTCTAGTGCACTGTCAACTGTACTAATACACTAATACGGAGTAATGTAATGTAAGTAAGTTGTAAACATGGAAGGATTGTATCTTTATTCTATGGATGGCAGTTGTTAGTTGTTGGGCTAATGCCAACCAAAGGGAAGCAATGGAAGGAAAGGGGGGAAGGAATGACAAAGCAAGTGGAAGGATCCGATGATGAGAAGACTTGTAAATAAAAGTAAAAGAGTTTAGAGGGACACAGAGGAGAGCATGGAAGATTTGTAGGCAGTCGAGTCATTCTCTCTCGTATATACAGAATACAGACACCAGGACATGACTCTCTGTAATATCAAATGAAATGAGAATTGCACTGCGCCCATTATTATTGTGCATGTAGCTAAATATATATATTTTCCAGTTGTCTCTGCATGTGTAGTAGTAGAGAGACAAAGAAATAGTCACTTATGCAGACGCGCTCCTACTCCCTTCCCTCTGCTCGTCATTATCTCTCATGCTATTCACTCACGTACAAAAAGACACCAACATCCAGTCTTTTAGTTGTCAAATATTTAATAAGAGTCTCTGCGTCTCTTCTCTCCAGTCCATCCTTTGCTTGGCATCCACTCACACTCTGCACACATTTCCATTGATTTCTTACAAGTTATTGTATCTGACTAACTGACTACAGTCTCTCACTCGCAGATGCATCTTCAGAAACAAATAAGCCTTTCTTTGACTTTTTATTGTCTACTAAAGACTCTGCTGTAGCATTAGCCTGCTTCTCGCCTAATCACACTTCTTAAATGCCACTCTATATTTATTGTTTAACCTTTTTAGCCTCACTTGAGGAGATTTCACTCATTACTCCTGCAAGAAAATGATTCTGGTCTGTTGCTAGTAGAGACAAAAGGAGAATTATGCTCCACTTCCATTTGTAAATACAGTAAGTATTTCTTGAATTACAATTGTCTACCTTTCACCTGCAGAAATTAACTCTCCAAATTTCTTTGTGTGGTTTGTTAAGGGGATAAGTAAGTAGCTAGGAAAATATCTAAAGAATTGATTCTGTAGCATAATTTATATTTTCATTGAATGAGATTTTGTGGGAATTAAGGCTTAAGATATATAAAATGTACTTTTAGATTCTGCACAAGGGAGTAAGGAAAATTCCTCTTATTTTATTGCTACGCTGCTACAAATGCAATACTCACAATCAGACATTTCTTATTTATTGTCCACCCTAGGGACATTTTTAATGAAAGTAGGTGACATGCTTACATTCACATATGATTTTACGATAGGATGCTGTGCATATACATTATTTTCTTTGTACTAAATATGTCAACCTTACTGACACTGATGATGACAGCTACTGGAAAGCCCCACGAACTGACATTTCTTAATTTTGTACAAAATTCTGAAAGATTAATGAAGACCTGCGATCTATTTATAGGATTTCATATGTTGTACATAGTTCCAAGCTAAGTCTATGTAACGGACAATGGATTTCTTTCAGTGAGAATCAGCAATGCAGGAAATGGAAGCGCTGAACACATTACAGTGTTAATAATAGAAAAATTTGTGTCACATGAATGCTGCAAGCATCATTCTTTTTGTATGTGTTTGAATGGTGCACGACGGAATGATACGGTGAAACAGTTCATTGTGTATGTTGTTGAGATGAGTAGTTGGCCTAACACTTGGAGAGGTAACTGCACATATAAAGTTCACAGTGTAGCTAGTTAGATCAACCAGAATGGTAGACTAATGCATAAAAGGAAGTTGTTTGGAAAGCAAATATTGTGTTGGCACTTGAAACAACAAAAAGGGGGCGATGTGAGTGAAGACAGAGGCAGGACTGTCGTGCCGAGAACAGATCGAGATGACATCTCGGCCTACCATCCATCCATCCATCCATCCATCCATCCCAATGCAGACAACAGCCAAAGCAACGGATTAACATCACAAAGGGAGATACCATGTTCTTCAACTTTCTAATCTTCTTATGTGCTCCCCGTACTGCAAAGTACCAACTCGAGTCTTGTCCTGTCTTATCTGCCACTGTCGAATTTCCTTCCTACCTTTCAACTTTGGTGACTCCTATTTTGGCCATTCTTCTATGTATGTATTGTTGCGGATGGCTATATACATATTCGTCAACTTGCACCGCTTTTAATCCTTATTTGCCTAATTACTAGCAATTTTACTTTTTATTCTATACGTACCAAAACACAAGACTGATTAGTAATGCTAATTTATCAGAATTAAGTAGGCAGCATAATGTTTATGATTCATGATTAAGTGAAAGTCGTACAGAGAAGGAACTCTGCGAGAACTTTGCAATCAAATTGATGGATTTGAATTTCACACACTACTTAAGGTGTACATGTACCCCGGGCCACCTTTTATAAGCAGAAATTGAAATTCGCTCTCGTTAGCTTATGATCGAAACTACAAAAGAAGAGTTACTTGGAATTATAATATGCACAACGTACTGTGTATGTGATACTGTGCACCAGTAATTGGTTTTCTGAATGGTGTTTAGACCCTGGTGGCTATTTTGAGTCCAAGACTTTTTTTTAGGAACACGAGTGCACAGACAACGGCTTGATTCTCAAGTACTACTTAAATAGAGGCTGCAGAATGATCCATGCGAGATGATCGACATTTACTGGGAAGATAAAGAATTGATGCATATTATGTCTACCCATGGAAATAAAAGGGCACCAATAAATAATGATGGTAAAAATTTGTTTCTGATTGTGCAAGAGCCTAATAAAGGGAAGTGCAGATATTGAGATTAAGTGTGGAAATTTCACAATGATTTACAAAAGAAGCAAAAGTGTAATATAAGATGTTGTTCCGAAAGTAAAGCCATGAAACTGTTTCCTAGACTGCTGATCATAATTTGTAAAGCGTAGTAGTAGAACAAATTACATGGCAAAATGGCTTTAGGCAGATCGAATTTTTGGCGCCCTTCTTCCCCATCTTTTCGTCTGGTCTCCAATCGATAGTTAAACTGGAAAAGTTCTGTAAGTCAATTTTCGGTGTTGTTACATTTTTCCCTGTGCTGTGTTTGGAGTTCGGTGCAGCCCTGTAGGATATCATAGAAGTACTTAAAGTGCAGATGGTGATCGTATTCATGCTCTCAAAGGAAACCTAAGGGCTCTCCCGAACTTACTGAAAGTATTTATCATGTCTAAGCACTGCACTACAATATGGAGTTTGTAGACTTACAGTTTTATAGACATAATAATAATAAAACATGAAGAATGAAGATGAGATGGCAGAGAACGTTTAGATGTTTTCTTGAGGAATCAGATGGAAATCTTGAATGCGTGCTTCTTTGCAGCATTTACTGTATGCACTATCCCCGGATAAGAGCATAAGAACATCAGTAGATTAATAATATATTAATGTGGACTTTATTTAATGGACTAACTTGTAGAAAAAAGGAAATAGCAGTGCCGAAAATGAAAAAAGTAGTTTTCGATAAATAATAATCGGCAATAAAAATTTTAAGTAAATTGGCAGGAAACACATTGCTCACATTTACATTATTCTTTCTTGCTCCAATGACTAGTCTTTACGATAATATATTTAGCAGGATGACAATGAGGTGATGAGGCAACAGAACATCAGGTAATTGTCACTTGTTGTAGATTATTTATTTTCAGACACAAAGTGAAATATTACAAATGCCAAAGAACAGACAATACATTAGCAAAAACAGATTCCAGGTGTTTCACCGTCCAAGGGAAGAAGAGCATTAAATTATAATCTCCTTCCCACATTTTCTTTCTTTCCAGCCGCAACGCAAAAGTAAAGATTGCTCACACCTCGCTCAATTCATACATTCTGACTCAGAGGGCGTGTATAAAAGTGTAGGCATTCAATTGTTGCTAGGAAGTTCGGCTCAAATTTTGAATTTTTATGAAAATTTACATGTTTCATTTTAATTTTACAGTTTAGTAAGTGTGATACTAACAAGATATGTGTCCCCTTACAATTGTAGCATAAAATTTTTATGACGCACCCGTAATACTTAAGAATTGCCGAGCTGTCGCATTTTTCATAAATCTTCAGTAGAACGTGTACTTCATTTACGAATCCATTAGAAAATGCAGCATATTATTTAATTGCAAGTGCATGCGCTTTCTCTGCCATCACAATAACATCTATTGATCTATGCGTTTGCATTGGAAACCTGTTCGAAGCCATCAGGTTAGCAGGCAAACAGAGAGACAGGGAGTAGCAGCGCTTCTCTATTCTTCGACACATTATTGTGAGAAGCTGCACAATGAGGAGCACACGACAAATGACTTAAGAGATTGAATGGGAGCTACAAGTGTGCTGCATAGACATCTGAACAAAGGAAATGAGACATTCCATTCGGATGGAAATACAATTATTGTATACGCTGCGTGTAGTCTGGTTGTCAGCCTGGTCGGGTTGTCGCAGTCCGTGTCAGTCTGTCTCCCTCTGTTTTCATACACAGAAATGAAAGTGTGAGCCACAGAGAAACGTGATGAAGTCCATACAGGATTACAGAATTACACAGAACGTAGCCAGTGATAACCACGCTTTTTAATAATGTATTTCCCAATAAGTTAAGCCAGGTATACACATGGCCAATGATGGACTGTGTTTAATAACAGCCTAGAGATATAAATAGACCTTCTCCACTGCGTTACCAACTAATGTCTTGACATAGACGCGGTGGCCGTGAAATACGGTTTCCTTGCAGTATGTATCACTATTTACATGTGTGCGTAGATGCCCCGTGTTTCTGCCCAGTAAATGGAATGGCTGATGAGGAAAGGATGAGAGAAGGCAATTTTGGAAACCCATTATTTGCCGGATCCTTCTAATTAGACGCCATTCCATGTGCATTACTTACTTTGTATGAGTTACGGTGCGAGTTGAGTTGAGTATTTGGATGTGGGACGGAAAAGTTGTTTCCTCTTATCCCATTTCACTTGTGAATGGAAAAAGAGACGGAGATGAAGAAAAAATGGAGCGAGAGAGGAGCCAGCGAGCGAGTGAAAGAGACTGAGAGAGAGAAAGCCAATCGTCCATCCAGGTGTTCACTTCGTTTGTTTTCCATTCCCTCAAACAACTTGTAGATCAACACTTCCCATCAATTTTCTCTTCCAATTCAACTTTCAACTCGTGCTTTCTCTCAGTCCCTCCTAACTATTTTTAAGGGATAGTCGTTACTTTACACACTACAGCGTCCACTTCACATCTTCTACACATTCAGCCACACTCTTAAACACATTTGTATTTGAAATACATTTTTTTCGTTGTCACAGACCTTCTGCTAATCCAGTGTGAAAATTTTTCACTCCATTCTAGTGCCACTCCAGAGTCCAAAAATTGCTTGTACTTCTAACGAAATTGTATTTGAGTGTATGTATGATGTGTTGTAGAATTGTTTCTCGTAATAAGAGTCTTGCTGTACAAGGAGTTTTGTGAAGAATGCTACAAATTCAAACAACTTTATATTTCTATGACGTCGGTCCTCACCATTCTGTAATATGTTTAAACCTCATATAACAAGTATCTCAGAGCTCAGATACATTTATATATATTATCTATTGCACAGGTGTGTAAATGTAGCAGTAACCACTAATTGAAACAAATGCTAGCTGTGTCGACAAAGAATTGCAATTGTAACCAGCACCAACCTTTGAGAGGAATAGAATCCTCTGTATAAAATGTGACTGGCGTGTGTGTGCTAGGGTTAGGAAAGTACATTGATTCTCACGTATATTGTGTGTACGCGGAGCCTTGGGGTGTTTTTGGTGCTCCCCGCTTGGCACAGAATTGAACATATTGAGCGTAATAGAGTGTAAGAGGTGAGACGATGGCGGAAGGAGTAATATTGGGTGAGCCAGGGTGAAGAAATTGATCCGGACGAAGAATGGAGCAGTACGACCACGTTATATCATAACAAATAGAAAAAGACACATGTTCCCATCCTCCACATTTCTGCTCCAAGTACATGGACAGTGTGACTGACAGAGCGCAGAGCCTTTCCCAGGCTTGTCCATATGCGGTTGATGTTTGACTCCCATCAACTCAACTCGCAAATTACCCCATCCATCTTGTCTTGCTGTGTGCCACGGATCTCTCTCGCTCTCTCTCTCTCTCTCTCTTCCACCATCTTCTACTTTCTCTTCTGCTTTCACTTCTCATTCCACATTGTACTGGTAGCACGTTACTACTTACTACACCTATATACATGTGTTAGCCACAAGGTATGAGCTCTTCCTAGGTATTTATATTCTCATCCGTGTCTACACTCTATACACAGAGATAATATATAAGCTATCTGACGCGGGCAATGAAATTGCATTGCTCAAGTGGAAAATGTGTATGTAAGCAAGCAAGTAAGTGAGTAAGTAAGTAATGGAGAATTGTGAAATATGTACAAACATCCACCCACCACCACTACAACTGCTGCTGGAGACCCACCTATACATATCCACCTGGCTTATGGCTCTGGGTAGCAACAAACCTCACTTGTATTAGTACATTAGGCGAAAACATGGCATGTCCTACTCAATTCTCACTCACTCATACGCTATAGCCGTCTATATAAGTGGTGCTTGAAAAATGGTATACTTTCACAAAGTTCTCTGGCTCCACGAGAGTCTCTCTCTCTCTCTCGCTCCTTTCTCTTTCTCCCCCCACTACTCTCGACGATAGCCCGCAAGATTTCCTTCCTCCGATTATATCAGAACGCATTACACACATGGACACTCTTGCTTTACCTTCTTTCCTTCCATTTACAGTTACAGCTCAGATCACACACACACACACACACACACACATAGCTCACCATCAACTCACTCAACTCAACTCTGCTGTTCTCAGACAGACACTGATCCAATAACCAACACTAAACGCACACACACACATCCTTACTGGCACTACATACATTTGTATACATAGTAGACATGGACAGACACACGAACGCAGTTTGCTCCATTGACGCAGGGATAGAAAGGAAGTGAATGTGTATGCATTCCAGCTATGATAGCAGTTTAAAGGACACTGTTCCTCCATCTTCACTCCATTGCATCTTCTTATTCTTCACGAGCAGTTGCTTGCTGCTGTAAGACACGACAATAATCTACATCCTTAGTATATAAGTGTATATAACGTTGTCCCTTAGAGTTCAGAGCAGTGCTGGATTGTGTTGCCATTCTTGCATCTAAGTAGAAATATGTACATAAAGAATGCTGTTTGCACTCTGGACGGAAGAATGTATGAATGGAGGATATCGTGTAATGCAGAGCCACTGCCTTGTGAACGGTTGTGCGTTTGGGTTTTTTTTATACCCATCCCTCAATTTTTGCACATGTTCTATGGGAATCTAAATCTTATATTCAAAATATGATAGATAATTTTTTATCTTGATTCCAAGAATTGAATGCAAATCCTTTTTTGTATATTCACGTTGCAAATACTTATGCTATTTATTAATTATATTGTTAGAATCCTGTTCACTTTGTACTTCCAGCATTTTAGCTAGCATTCTGTTTTAAATTAAAGGTTGTACTTACACGGGGGTTGATAGAACCCATGGGTTTTTATTGATTTGACCCAGGACGTGTAGTTATAGTACCCTGGACTTGGGATGGTGTCTCTGTCCAAGCGTGCATAAACGTATCATGTAGGACAGATAGGACTCATCCATGTCCAATCTCTCTTTTCTTCCTTTTTCTTTTTGTCCTTTTCACTTTCACACAGAGGCAGTGGGGTGAGAATATCCAACCATTACTTTAACTTCACACGGAAGACATAGATGCACTCTAAACATATTTTTACTGCACCATTAACCACCGAGTATATCATGTGTGCACATTCGCTCACATCCCACTCCCTTCCACTCAATAGAGCACCCATGTCTCCGCCACCAACACCATCGCCGTCCAAGGATATTATCTTTAATTATTGTCAATGTACTACTAGAAGTGTTGTAGTGTTATGGAGGTAGCCATTACCTGAAAAATTCCTTCCACTCAAACAGCATCCGCCCACTCAGAGTCAAGGTCCATCCAAATTTTTCCAGGGGAGAATGAGAAAGCACGCTCTTTTTCTCTCTGGATGGGCCACAGAGATTCTTTTCTGCTTTCACTTTAAAATGTAATGCACATATTTTTGTGTTAGAGTTACGCCACTATATATTAATTCCACGTCCACTTCTATTTTTAGAATCATCTACAATGTTTACAATATGTACATTTGCACGATATGCTAATATTGAATAAAGGAACGAGTTGAGAATTCAGGTTCTGTTTACCTCAATAAATTGTTTGTTTATTAATTTCAATTCCATGTTGGCTTCCCATCGTGTAGCACACTTAACACAAACGTGTGTATTCATTTATTTGCTTTGTATGGACCTACAATTAGCTTGTACGCAATCAAGACGTCTTAATTAGAACAGAATCGTTAGAAACCTACGTAATTATAGTTTCATGTGAGTTACTTTGGTATTTAATGGAGCTTATCTCTAAAAGTATCTTACAATTAGTCAGAGTCTTCATTTTTAAAGCCTCAACAACATAATACTCAACACATTCTCGTCAAACTTTTCATGCTTTCTCCGTAGAGTAAGTATTTATACTTTTTACATTCTCCAGGCTCTCTCAGTATATGATCTATAACAGGCTCCTTCAAAATTGTCTTCGCTCCCCGTCCCACCTGGCACCTCACGTCCTTTCCATTGGCCAGTCTGATTTCAGTGTAGAAGTAATCGTGTACTTTTCACACAGTAACGAAGCACTGCACGAAGCATGTTGAAATCATAAGTGAATCTTACAATGCAATATATTTTCAGTAGTATTTCTATTTCCTCCCCACCAAATACACATTTTATAGTAGTTAATGTACAGGTAGGTATATAGTATTTAATCTGCAGGTGGGTCCTGTCCGGTAATTGTAGTTTACAACTTCATTGCAATGCGCAGATTAGAGACAGAAGACCATGGAGATATAATTCATGAACAACCACTTACTTTCACCAATAAACTAGGAATACGCCCAAACCCATAAATGTCACAATGGTTGTATGCTCGTCGAACAAATCATTTTTCATTACATTGTTAATTGTCTACATTTTAATGTTAGTACATAATACTATAGGTTATACTTGTATAGCTTACGATCTCTAGTCACGTACTTTTTGCTAGATGGTGTTTTTTTCAAGGGTAAATACCTGCAAAATTACATATTCGATCAACAGCATAATATCATTACAAGTATTACATTAGATGTATCTCGATACAGATATTATACAATACAAACGCACATTTATACGCTCATAGTACACAACCTTGTCTGGACTATTGAATTATCTAACTTTGTAGAGATTCCGTTTGCAGGCTTATTCAGGGAGCAGGTGAGGTACGTAATAGAATATCTGTGTCAATACCAAATACAGTGTGTATACATATTAGAGGTTCGAATGCAACCCATTGTACGTATTATTATCTTACATACATACATGCACTGTTTACAACTTACACTAATTCTTACCCCTTCTTCTTTTTCATCTGCTGCTTTCTCCTACTTTTATCTTCCTCTCTACATATATCAAAATATCTGCTTCTCCTCGTTCTTTTTCGCCTGCATCGTCACTTACACACATTCTCATCTCATAAATGGGCTACCAATACTTTTGGAGAAATTCCCGTCATGGTGTGTGCACACAAGTGAAAAATGCATTCTACTAGTCGATGCTGTGAGGCCAACAATAAGCACCTAAGTAGCGAGCTAATATTTACAGAAGTAAGTACACAAGCTAAGTATACAGATACCTTTAAATTGAGCAGCAACTCGTACCATTCTGACTATCTCTATTTCCCTCTCCCCACTGTCTCCCCAACATAAATATACTTCACAGTGTACAAATCTACTTGATTTATATTTAGCTTAAAACCGACAGAGAATAAAAAATGATTAGAAAACAAAATCTGTAAAATGTGTTGGCAAAACTATATTGGCAAGGGGAGGATATTTTGTGAGCACAGATGAGAAATGAATTAATCGAGTCAATCGAGCATATGTTGGATGAGAGGGTGACAGAGACAGAGATTTGTGGTGGTTTCGGGTGGAGTAGAGAGAGTGCCGTGTCTGCCGTGTCTGCTTATCCACCCAATTGTACGTGTGACCAGAGAAAGCAAGATTGAGTTGACAAAGCTACCGTGTAACAGGTTAACAAAGAGTGAAACAGAAAGAGAAGGAGAGAGGCGACTGTGTAGCATAACAGCAGAGCGAGGCTGACTTGACTTCCTCAGTGAACATGGTCGCAGTCAGAGCTTTAGTCTTTAGTAAGAACAACTCATCGGATTTGCATGGGATTATTAGCCGAATGTGCATCAAATAAGATGAGATGCGAACAAGAGAGAGAGAGAGATTGTTTCTAGGATGAGGCGCGGCGGCTGATGCCACGGAGGAAGTCAGAATTTAGATGAGCTCCTGCACGCAGACCCACTGCGAACTTTGACATATTTAGATGCATGTACATACACACAGCATTACGTAGGCGGTCATGTGGCAATCTGTACATTGTGTCAGCGTCACGAGGTAAAAGTGCTAAAAGTGTAACTTCTATGCGTCTCACTCACTCTCTTTCTTTCTCTCGACACAGAATCAGCATTGTTTGTATGCCGTAAGTATATAAACGCACAAGTTTTCTCACACGTATTCGTTTCTGTTGGAAGGCTGACAGGAGTCTGACTCGCGCTCTCTTTCCTTGTCTTCCACTCACTTTGTGTTCATCTCGAGGAAGCTAATGGACTTGCATCCTTTATCCATTGAATGCAAAGCGCTCCTCTATCAAATATTCACATTTGTCATACATGACATATACAAATATATTGCATGCTTATACATACGTTGTGTACAGGGTGTCTCCTGGGTATACTGCACTGCGGCTAAGCCATTTACAAGTTATTTGATGCGCGCTCACAAGACTATGGAAAAAATACAATGAAATTGTTGCATGCAGCTGCAGACAAAGTTCTAAAAATTCTCCCATTCTATAATCATAAGAATAATAATGGTTTTCAGACCGGAGATGGAATTCGCATGACACATTAGGTAATACTTAATAATAGAGATGCGTTGCGAAATAGATCGACGGGAAGTTAGTAAATAGGTACTTTGATAAATACTTGTTGGAATCGACACCTGCATTAATGTAATAATACTAGTCACTATGTGGATATAGATGAGTACATGTTGTCTATTTACAATTTATCTTCTAGTTCTACATTAATATAATATTCTTATGTACAATCTATAAAAAAAGGCAGACTTGTATTTCCTTCTGTTGTGTTCTTTTCTGTCTCTGTCGGATGATCGTGAGAATTGGTTGTGTGTGTGTGTTTTCACAGAGTAGACGTTTCTCCTTAATATCTGCTTGCACGCACCGATACTAATCCAGACGGAGTTTTGGTGGCCGACAGGGCGAAAGGGAGATGGAGAGAGAGAGAGAGATGCAAGAGGAAGGGAAGTTGTGGACTGATCGTCAGTAAGTGAGTGAGTGATCGAGACAGAAGAAGTTGACAACAAAAGAGACTGAAGTGAAGTGACGGTAAGTCAAGTCAAGGCAAGCCAACTCGTGCATGTCATACATATTTTATTTTACTTCATCTGAAAGTCAGAGTCATCCTTTTGTTCCAACTTTCTCATTCCCAGCATCTTGCTCCTCTCATTTCTCTCCGGCAACCCTTTCTTTTTTCTCGTCTGTCAAATGACTTCTCCTCCACTTCAGCTCCATCAACGGGGCTCTCCGATCTGCGTCCTATCTGAGTGTTTGTGAAAAATGTGGGCCACGACAGAGAGAGAAAGGCGGACGAGACTTCAACTCACTACTTTCCCTTTCCATAATAAACAGGAGCAGCAGTATTGGTGGTGGTGGTGGTGGTAGAAGAAGTCGGAGAAGGATTTGAGGCGACCTTCATCTGTAGTCTTGTCGCCAGTGTGTTAGTCTTTCTGTTCCACTGTTTCAACTTTATATGACAATTCCATATTTATCCTCCGAATTCCAATTTACCTTTTTATACTAATATATTTATATTCCGCTCCCCCTCTCTACCCAATGCACTTATTATTAATATTAGACGAGTGGAATGGACAGTGTCTGTCGAGGTACGTAAAAAATGTACGCAGCACTTTTGGATCTGCCTGGAAGAAAGTTGGCCACTACGTTGCAACGCACACGGAAACACGTACACGCAGAGATTTCGTGGGTGTGGTGAGCAGCTCTAGTATCATATATTTTAATCCCAGTTGGAGTACAGCGAAGATGAGGGCGCGCCGAAAAAAATTCAAAATCTTATCTCTGGTGAGGGGTGCAGACACGTGACCGTAGCGACAGCGGAAAACTAACGAGTAAAAATTGAAGATTTCGTTATTTCACGAGTGAAAGTTGTGCTTTCACTCTGCTGCTGCTGCTGCTTCACTGTACTCCGCTGCATGCCGTACTCTACTCGGGTGCATCATCATTAATTGCGGTAGTCTTGTCTCATTTCGCCTCGGGCTCCATAAGGGTTGTTTGCTTCAGAACTTGAAATTGAACTTAAAGGAAGACTATCATGTCTGCTGTCTCCACGAATTCGCTATGTATACAATGAGAGAGAGAGACACACACACAGTGAGAGAGAGTCATACTTAATTAAGTTTACTTTTCACTCTTTACTTTCAACTAGAGACGAAAATTTTACATTGCGTAACAACTACTCTGCTGCAGACAGTTTGTTGTCTAATGAGCGTAATACGGCATAACTTGTCCTACTCTTTGTCACATTCCAAAGGATTATGAATTCAGCAATCTCTCGACGAAATTGTGAAAGTCTGTATATCTTAGGATTTGAAGAGGAAACTTTTTGAATCTAAAGGTCTCATCTAATTACAGATGGGTTCTTGTGAACTGTTCGAGAAAGTCGAGCTACTTGGCGACATTTGAATTTGATAAATTTACCCTACATTATATTCGAAATCCAATAAATCCTACTTTCCATGGAAAAATCCTTTCTACAACTTTTTCGAATATTCTGATACAATTTTTCCTTCTGTTTAATACAAATATAACGTTTAGTACATTTTACAAAGCGAAATTGAAAAGTGTGCCTAAATGTAATTTGAAAAAACAAAAGTTTCCGTAGAAATAACAACTGTGATTGTTTTTTGTTCGTTCTTCGTATGTAGGTCTGTGTCTGCCTCTGCAACGTTACGACAAATATGTATTCTATTTTATTTAATTTTCTCGTACACTAAGCACAGTTGCTCTGCTCTTGTTTTTGATGTTAACCCTGTGTGTGTGTGTGCTTTGTTCCTTTGTACATGCATGTGAATCATTTTGGGAAAGATGCGATTGTGAAATATTCATGAATCATATCGCCCTGAAGACAATGTCTCCAAAGTCTCTGCACGTCCTACAGTACACAATACGTATACAGCGCAAGAGGAGAATGTAAAGGAAATTGGCAAAAGTAAGCTGAGTAAGTAGTACGTGAAGTTCGATAAGAATTCTCAGCATGTATACAATATGAGAATGAAATCCCGAATGCAATGTAGTGCAGTAGAATGCAACCTTCACAGTCTCCCCTTGTATGTGGCGCTCTACCCGTCTATATGTACATTACACATTGTGTATGTAGGTATTGCAGTACAGCAGGGCCCATATGATTTTCTACTGCCATCCTATAGGATACTCTCTGCATTCCCTATCTGTACACGTAAGTGAGACGCTGAGTGATAGAACGGAAGAAAGAGATTGTTTGTCTTCGCAAAGGAAGGGAAGGTGATGGTGAAAGGAAATGTCAATAGGAGTAATTCTTTATGCATTCCAGTCGTCATTTCCCCTTTCACTTTTTCACAAAGTCACCCTGTGTATCGCCTACCTTGACTTTTTCTCTTGCACAACCTATGCCGCCAGAATTATTTCGCTCTGCTCTCTATTTGCATACTCCACTTGGCTACTGTTGCAAATAATTTTATTAGCAAATTTTTTATGTCTAATAGTTTAGTTTTCGGTAGGTGTACAGAATATGACTTACATTAATGCTTACCTTTGTAGTACATTTCCTTGTGCATACTGTTGCGACATTGAGTTCCCTGAAAAACAAACAAAATCATGTATTACCCTTCACATTCAGAATTGTTACGCAGGAGTTTCCTGTTTAGGCGGTGGGCACAGATATGCGTACCTGTCAGCGTAGCTGGGCACAAATGATGCATTGAAATCGCTTTGGGCCCTTCTCTCAGGAAAAAGGAGGATGTATGTGTGAGACACAAATAATAATTGTTAATTCTAAGAGTCTGTGCGTGTATCAGGAGCACAGCAACTGTTTTCACTATCATAACAATTAGCTGTCTGTGTAATATTGCATGCGTGAGTAGAGGTACGGGTATAATAAGTAATACTAATACCGGGCATTATTGTAGGTGATAAATTGTAGGAAAGTGTTGAATGGACCGATTATATGTGTATATCGAAGTATAGGTGGGCAGAGTTCGTTGGGAGGGTGGGAGGGATAGGATTTTGATGTTGGAAGAAGGTTGGTGGTGGTGGGAGGGCGTCATTTATCTTCATTTCCTATGATGCCTGTCACTAATGCTATTGTTATTTGAGGAGAGAATAGAAACAGCATACAGTAGACATGTACTATGTATGTCTACCTGTATACATGTGTGTACGTGTGTGTACGGTACACATGACAGTGACACAGGTGAGTCAGTTAGGGCTGACTTGGCTTGACTTGACCTTATTTGTGTTTGTATTGTGACTGGAGCACATTACATAAGTTTGACAGGACAGAACAAAGAAAAGATAACGATAAAATAACATTCGTGTGACTTAGTAGTTGGAAACTGGGCTCGAATTATCCTTACATGGCTACCTAAGTAGAATTTAGGATGACTTTGAGCCAGAACCCGAACTATAGATTCAGAGAGAGAGAGAGGGAGAAAAAGAGAGCTTTAGGCCACAGAATATATTCTAGCGTGTAGGAAAAGATTGTGTGACAAGAGGAAATTAGAAAACAAGTCAAGTCTCCTGCACAACATTCATTCAGACTCCTAGTAAAGGTAAATACAATTAGTCGTACATTACGTTGTACTTACACACAATCGCAGTTACTGCCATGCCATGTCTACACTCCACAGATACTGTAACTACATAATGTGTGTGCAATACAAACTCTGTACTCTGCTGAAGTTATATCTTTAACTTTGACCAACTACGCGCTCGCTACTAATCAAAAGAGAGAATTTCATGAGAAAACGTTCCCAGGACATGATCCAACGTCCAAGGCTAATGCTAATACTGAAATGCTAATCGAATTTCGGGATTTTATGTGGACAGTCAAGTAAGAACAGAATTACAGTGAAGGCACGCACTTTAGAGTCGACCTACAAGAAGATGATGCAATACTTGAGACTTGCTTGGGGAAAATACATAAATACTACGGATTAAACAAATTAAAAATAAATATTGCACGACGTCACTCAAGGAAATTGAAAGAATTCATCTTGGAGTGAGAAGTGCTTTTTGGTGGGGACGGGACTAATGTAAATGCGTGCTTAGTAGTTGAACAGTTGATTATTATGTGTGTAATATGTATTAGTCGTATTGAGGAAAGTAGATTAATGAGCAGAAAAAGTACTCAGGAAGTTGACTTGTTCTTTGCTGTCATAGCTGAATAAGTAAAAGTATGTATGTAGTAAGCACAGGCAGTTAAGCGTGGAGAGAAAGTATTTAGCATTTTAGTGCATTTTCCTTTACCCTAAAATGTCTCTGTGTGTACATGTACAGAGAAATAGAGAGAGAGAGAGAGAGAAAGAGAAGAAGGAATGGAGATACATACATACATACAGGTACTGTAACATAATATATGCAAGACAATAAAGTTTATCGCTATAATAAAAGAAAGGAATAACGTTTTGGGGTTAATTATATTTGAGACAGAATGACTGCATGATACTAAAGTACAAGGGAGAATTTCACCTGTCACAAAAGCTGCCTTTTATATACACTCAAAGTACAACATGCTCGCTTCCAATAGTCACAAAACAGCCGTGCATGCACTACCGTAGTAGCCATTGCACATAATGTTCGTCACACTGTGCCGCCACGAGGGGAATACAACAAATTCCATAACCATCACCCACTAATCCAAATAAATAAATAAATTCCACTGTTTGCTTCCTTTTGACTCGCTTTTGAGTAATTAGGATTACAATTATTAGTACAATCATGGATTATGTATATACTTGCACTTTAAGAAATTGAAGTCATTAGAAGCTGAATTTAAGAATCTTTGTTTCGAACTTGGATTCACAATTTAAAAAATTCTACAACACCCAATTTTTCTATTGAATATGAAACATAAATTGAGATGAGGGTTACATATAAACGTTTAGCAAGGTATTGAAGGATTGAACTGTAGAAAATCAGAAGGAGAAGACGATATCTCATCAGCGCAAATTCTAACGGTTACTCACTATGTAAATATATGGTTTACAACTTTTATTTTATTCTTGAGAATATTACAAAGCAATGCTGACCGCCGCCACGTAGTCCAAGTATTTGTGCAAATTGTCCATTGAATTGAAATAAAGTTTTAAAACAAGCTTTGAATCATTCATCATTTCTGTGTCCCGTCACTCAAGTCAAGCGGCTGACGATGTATAATTAACCTGACTGAACTGTTCAGTGTTTCATGTCAATTTTGGCTCTTAGTATATTTTCCACATTTTCCCAGGCCGAGAAGTGAAAGGCAGGAAAGTGTGATCTACATACGTGTGTGTAGCTCGATCTTATCTTCCGCATTCTCAAAAGTGGAAACAGATTTAAATTCATTCTCAATTACATTTCATCAAATTCCATGTTGCCCTTTGTTCGGCGTTACTAATTGCTAAAATAGCAAATATGCGTTCATTTGTGAAAGTATATGCTTCAAGCACACAGAATTGGTTAGAAATCTGGTAATTTTGTGTACGACCCTTGTATTTATGTAGCCACACACAGGTATTACCATATATATACTTACACAATAGAGACTATATAAGTTTAGTTGCTGCACACCTCTGGTAGCATACTTCCACCAACATAAAAGACCAGCAGTAGTAACCAGGTATCCATACACTTGCCTGCTGTATACCTCTAAAAATGGGGTGCGGTGGATTTCATTGCTTGTACGTAGTAGCGGTGGTGGTGTACCGTAGTGAATGCAGTTATGTACAGATAGATTTACTATAAAGATAAGAGGAGAAACATAAATGTTCGTCTAAATGGTTTCCATTCTATTCTATTCATGCACAAGAGTCGAGTTGACTAACAAAGAGGACCAACTTTTTGTTTGGAAGCACTGGCCGTAAAGTAAATGGCGTTTGGTTGATTTGAGTCGAGTGCTTCGTGCTATATTCCTAGTACAGAGACAGAGACGATGAGAGTGGAGCTGCCACCACCAACCTCTAAACTAGTACATACAATCCCACCCAACAATATACGCCTATAGTTCATACACACACATACATACTTAATGTACTTGTGTACTACTATGTATGTACATGGATGCGTGCATGTGTCTATGTATACTGACAAGAGAGCGCAGAGAAGGAGGTCACCCTTGTGGCCACTACTTACTTATACTTACTTACCATCTTTAGTAAGAAGAGTAAACTCAAGACAGTCGTAATGTAACATAATAACGTCGACTTAAGACAACACAAACTTCTAAGTGTCCTTTAGGACTGTTGAAGGAGACATCGGGGCGGCTATACCGACTAGAACCCGCACATACTCTCGTGTCATGTCATGGGCACATACAATCCTATTTACTGTGCGGTGCTATCTCCGACTCCACTATTTAATTCACTTCAGTAATTTATTCCATTGTCATTTCTACCAGTGCACTCTCTAACAACTCTAAAAATAATCTCTCACCAATCACTCCACATTCCCTAATCCACGGCAAAATCTCCTCCAGTAGTACATTTCATCCCACTAATGTTACATTATACATTATGTACCGAAGAGACAAATTGTGGCCTGTTCTCCACTTGTAAGCCTACCCGGACAGACTTTCCGTAATGCCTCGTGACAGTTTAGCATGTTTTCAGGGAACCATTCAGAAAACTCCGGGGGAAACGACCAGACTTTCTCTCCTGTGTGAACGCACGGGCAATGTGTCTGTACTACTGTTATTATGGGCCAGAGTAGAAAAATAGCTGCAGGGGATGATAGAGGGGCAGACCGGTGGATTGCTGATTGAGTGGTTTGAGGTGTGCCACGGTGACACATGACACGACGTGGACGTTGACGCATAGCATTTCCCCCATTTTGTCATACGTTAGAAATGAGATCAAGTCAGTCGAAAGAGAAAGGTAGGCCAGCTCTATAATTGTTTACTTAAACCACTAGTACCAGTACCTGCTGCCTTACTGTGTAGTCCGCAACGGCCTACCTTTACGAACATTGATTTTCAGCTGGAGAAATATTAGTACCGAGGGCTTTGAAGGTCTCCAACTCCCTTTTCTATTTCCAGTCCACTCTCAGCTAACTATGGTTCATTTCACGTTCTCTGATCACTTTAGACACACGTTGACCGTTTGACCTACAACATCGCTTCCTACAACATGTAATAAGCCAAAGTATGTGTACGTAGTAGGGAACATTTTAAGAGAATAGTAGTAGAAAGAATACGCATTCGTATGCACACGAGTGAAAGGTGTGCACATCTACCAAAGCATTACATTTCTATGTAGGTATTATAATATAATAATGTGTAGGAGAAGTAGTGACGTTGTGAGTATATGGCATGACAAATATTTCCCACTTGACTCACTCTGGCTGTGAGTCTTTCATCATTTACGATCAGAGAGAAGATGAGATGTTGAACAGAGCATACACATGTTGAGAATAGTTGGGATAGAATTAGGAAGGTGTTGTTGGTAGGTGGCTGTGTGTGAGAGTGGAAGGGAAGAGAGAAGGTGCCGCTGGTGCACACACGGAGAAAGGAAGGCTACAGAGTAGAAGGGAGACGGACAACTAATAGTTCCGTGTCTTATCTGTGAAAACAAAGTAGGAATGTAATGCTGGAAATGTGCTGCTAACTGCGTGTGTGTCTGTGTCCGTATATAAGTATACATTGCAAAAGTAAGCATTATGTGGATGTAATCAATTTTGTGTTTTGACATTTATATAGAAATAAATAAATAAAAAGTGTAGATCAGATCAGAAACACATTGAGAGAAAAGTTGCTTTAGTGCTCTCACAAGAGCCTCTCCTTATCTCACTTATTCCTTCCATATCTGTCAGAAACTTTCTTCCCTTGTTGGTTGGTTCGCCTTCCTGTGCCCTGCCCTATGCACTCTATCTTCAATTTTAACACATCCTTATGAGTATCGTTATTATGAGTATCTTCACTCTCTTTCTCTCCAAGATTCTCACATGTCTCTCTCTCTCTCTTTCTCGCTGCGAACAAAACAAATAAAACATCATCTTGTGCTATATATATGTAAGAATTTGAAGCAAGTAAGGAAGAGAAATGAAAGTGAAACAAAAGGTCTGCAGTTCACCTCACTTCACTTGAGTTCCCTTAAGTTTTCTACACGGAGAGAGCGAGAAGAGAGAGAGAGAGAGAGCGGGGATAGTGCTGGACGATGCAGACACACAGTCAACGCGTAATAGAGAAATGTTATATTCAATGTTGCTCATCCCTTTGCTCCTTTCAATGTAATATTTATATGACTAATGCAAGATGCGATAAAGTTACTTAAGAGATGGTAGTGAAGACAAGAGAGATAGTTGTTGTAACTTGTTGGAGGAGATGTGAAGAATACCAATGGCCAAATCCACTCCACTCCACTACTCACGTCCCCATCCAGTAGTCCTGTCTCATAATACACACGTACTACGTATCTATCCATCTCAACTATCTTCACTTTCTGCGCCGCTTTCTCCACACCATGGGCAACCAACGGTACGGACTATACGTCGTCACCCCGCTCCTCTCTACATACTTACATACTACGTACGTATACTATTACACTGGAAAAATAAAGCACATATAAAGAGGAATGATGAAACTTATACGGAGGCTGCTGCTGGCTCATACGAAAAAGAAACAATGGTTGTTCTATGGATTCTATATGTTCTCTTCAATTCTGTAATATGATTTGTTGGCTCTCGTACCTCTTTCTCACTCACTCACACTTCTCTCTGTATTGTGTTCCAGCAGCAACTGAACTCGTCTTGTTACACACAAGGCCTAAATATAGCCCGTGGACTTGTATGCTGGCTGGTTGGTTGGTTGGCTGTGAAACTACCAGTGCACTTTTGCACTGTCTACAGATACGCTTCTTCATGGCACAAATAATTTTTTGTTACAGTTTCGTTGACGTGACTTATGTTCCTTGTTTCTCAAAACTAGTCAGATCTATACACTGAGGGAACACTTATATACAGTGGAATTATAGGGAACTGAGTTGTCAATGTGCTGAGACTAAAGAAATGTGGCAGAACTTGCGGAGAAAGCATACTTATAATTCTCTTTGTACAAACAGAGATATTGTATTTAAATGTGGAAATTAATTTAATCAATTTTCTAGCACACTCTTAGCAAAGGACAAGTGGGTCCATTCTCATTATGGAAATAGCGGATTATAATTTTTGAAATCAAAGGTAAATGTAGAATTTGGAAATTTTGTTGTACGCCTGACGCAATCATTTTGCTGCAGGTTAGAAAAATGTCGCTCTTTCAAATTTGTGCATGAAAAGACGTGGCAAAGCAATGAAGTAGACTTGAATAGCTACTGTCCTGTGAAGAACTTTGTGTTATTGTGCAAAGCTCTTAAATTTATTAATACAGTGAAATGCTAAATATTTATAACGAACTGCAACTTGATCTAACAGAGTGCTCTTTAGCTCTAATGGAAACCACTATTATGTAACCAGTGAAATTAAAACCGGGCCATCTTGCAGAAAGGAAAACTGCAGTTGCCAAACTAATTCCAAATGTTCTAATGACAAATAATGTAATAGCTAGTTTCCTAACTCCGGGATTCCTACTTGTACCGAAATCCCATTCCAAATCCAACACCTCTGATCTAGTAACATCATAGAAATCTCTTCAATAAAAATTCCAAGTTTGCGTGTTGTCGTGTAAGGAATGTGTCAGTTTTATATTTATGCCAATGAAAATTTCAAATACAAAAGTATTACCTCTTTGTATATAATTTCAACTTGCGAAATCTTAATTTGATATAAAAAATAATGTAGTGATATCAAATTACTCATTTTGAGTCCATTCACTTTAAAAGTTAATGTAGGTAACACATTTATTTGTGAATTTTAAAACCAACACCCTTATTAATCTCCCCAAAATACGTAGCTACCTGTAAGTGGTGGTGGTGTAGGTTTCTGTGTTCGTTGGTTCACTAAATTGTCAACGGAAAGTGGCATGATTTATCACGTATAAAGTACACAGAGTACAGGAATTGGACAGACTGATCATTTGTTACTTTTATCGTCGTTGTGTTCACATCAGAGTCAACTGCAGCCAAAAAACAATAGCTGTAGGCCAAGGGATTCCTTCACGCAAACACTCTCCATGTAGTCTGCATCTCCTCTGCTTCGGAAAGTGTTTGTGTGCACATCTTTGAAATCTACCCTTATATCATAATAACATCTCTTTTACAACTCTCTCAGAGCAGCCAGCCGCTTCGCCAATAATGTTTACGCCCTGTGACTTTGTTTATTTTCCTTGAGATGTGTGTTCGTCATTCTGTACAACTGACTACAACTACTAACTACTGGTGCTGCACCACGATATAAATCTAGTAGTGCACAGATTACCTCTTTAACTGCACATTCACACTGCTTATAGCATCACACATACATATGTAGTATTCATTAGAGAGCAGACAGGAACTTATTGTTAGAAGGTTACACTGCATCGCCTATAGCCATTGTCTTGTGTATACAGTCTGTGTATACACTTGTATACCTATAGAAAGCATGAAGATAATGCGGAAGCTGTGAAACAAGAGGTTAGTCATTCTTTCATTCTCACTGTATCCAGAGAGTGAAAGAGCTGAGAAAAGAAATAATTCCCTTATAAATACTATATAGGTAGGTAGGTAGGTAGGTAGGTGGTAGTACATATGAAAAAGTTGGAGTTGACTGGAAGGATGTTGGGCTTGGTTAGAATGTGATATGGGTACAGATAGAAGGGGAGAGAGAGAAGAGCACGAAAGGAATTTTTATGTTCACACCATATCATTGATACAAAATGTGTCTGGTGTGTGTATAACATGTGCAGTGCACTATATGTATTCATTTGTGCCCACGCTGAAAAGTGCTAAAAGATAAGGTCGTATACATACATATAGGGGAAAGTATATATAGTATATGTAAAGGTGTATAGGTGTGTGAATAGTAGTTGTAGGTACCTTGTTGAAATCAATGTTGGTTCGGACAGGTCGATGATGTAGTGGCTGTGGAGGACGAAAGTTGCTACCCAGAGGGGCCTTGGGGTAATCTTCGTCACCTTGCATCAGTTTCCGTAGCACGAACAATTGCTGTTTGGTTATATAGATGGGCTTGTTGATGACAACCCAAGTGACCGTCTCATAGCAGGCGGGCATCGTCGTCGAGCCTTCGTACGTCATATAGTGCTCAGTGTTGGGCAGGAGTGCTTGAAGGGAGATTCGCTGCACATGAGCACTTTGTCCTTTTTCCCCCGGAAAGCAACAACAAAAACAACAATTCAAATCTGTCCCCACCAATAAATTCACATTTCAAGGGAAAAGCCAGTGTAATGTGCCCAGGAGGAATGCACTGCCTTAGAAGAGACAGGGAGTGCGAGAGCGCAGTCAGCAGAAAGATGATTCCACTGGAATCCCCATTTTCCCCTTATTAATTTAAAATGCTTTTAAAGACTAAGTAAAAATAATGTACTGCTACTACAATACACGATCCTATCTAATATCGTTGCCCTCTCCATAAGAATCCTCAACTGGAATACAAATTCAAAGTTATAAAAAGGAATTTTACTTTGTCTCACATCATCACAACTCCTCAGCACCGCACCACTTTATGAACGCACATTGTCACGTAGTCCGACGGGGGGAAAGTAGCGTGGAACTGGCTGTGCGCTTCCTCGGATAGCTTTGCATATATTTTATTTATAAAAGGTGAGAGTTGAACATTAGTGTTTGTCCCTCTCGCTCCCAGTTTACATTTATATACATATAAATGCATTTTTGCACCGTCATTCCTTCAAATGATTCACTGGAAAAGTTACTCTTTCAATAATTCCCTACACTGAAAATATCACACTCTCTACACCAATTTCCACGCTACTCATACATTCCTATTACCTTCTCCCCATTCTACCATTCCAAATTTTTCCTACTCGAACCTCCCTCTCTCAGGGTTTAAAACAGTTCAAATGTAACAAAGGAGAAAAAATCCAACCAAATTACATGAATTTTTGTGTGGTATGGACGGTATCGAATCCTACGTTGTTTTTTCTTGCAGTGGAAAGTCGTGTTTTTTTCTAACAAGGAAAGAGTTGAGCGCTTCACTAGTGAAACTTCCCTTTAAGGTGTGACTTTCTCGGCGGGCCGTCTTCGTAACCGGCCAAGAGAATCTACTTTGACGAAATGAGAGGGAAGCATTCATATACGTCTGGCCATCGACTACGTACAATCTATAAAGCGTACACGCATCCCTGGGTGAGTATGTGTGTGCAGAGCTATAGTTACAAGTACTGAGTAGTAGTGGCTGGGGCCGTAAATAGATGGGAAGATATCGTAAATAATAGCTAGAGGCACACATACACATAAATACTCATAAGTAAGTACATACTCACCCTTACTCTTCCTCTCACTCACTCTCAGTGCACTGAAATAAAATAAACTGCAAGTGCTCACTAAAAGTTTTCTCCTTCCTTTCTCTCTCTCTCTCTCTCTGTCTGTCTGTCTGTCTCTCGGTGTGTGTATATGTGTCTCCTCCTCCCTATGTAGGTATATACGCACGCCGAAGAAGGAGGTAGCTAGACTACTGCTATGCACTTATGGTTAGTGCCCTGTACTTATGTTTCGCTTCCTACAGCAGCTCCTATCTGGACTCCTTTGTACGCACGTACTCTGTCAGCTCGGAGAAAACACAGCGGAAGAAACTGTACACAAAAGTCCTATCATCGCATCTCATCTTCTAACAGTTTCTCAGTTCTACTTTCTTTTATTATTAAATCATGATAAACTTCTCTCCTCGCCTCTCTTTCACAAAATACCAGACACTGAAAATGGCAACCCTTCCCACCCGTCAACCTTCCTCTTCTGTGGCCTTGTAGCCTCTGAATGCATTCATTCTCCTGAAAGTATTTATCGAAAGGGACATTGTGCTTTATAAAGAGCCACTTATTTATACGTAGTTGCATGTGCAAATAATACATAACTTTCTATTAGAGCTAGCTTATTCTATGCTCTGTCATAATAATACATCATTTATGAATGCACTTCTCCAAATAGAAAATCAATGAACGGTTAGGACTCACTCACACAAACTGATTGAAGTATTTTTTTAACGATTTATTCAAAAAAACACGGATTTCGAATGCTGTGTGTGTGTGTGTGTGTGGGGTGAACAAGTTTGAAACAGATGCAAGCTACGCACAGATAGTTAATCTGCTTTCTTTTATTTTGCAAACTTATTTTGGGAAATTGGATTTGACGGTCTATGAAAGCGCTATTATACTAGATGAAAGAGAAGGAGAGCGAGTAGCTTAGAGATTTGCATAATTAATTCAATTTATCTTCATAACGAAGTCAGTAGTTTCATATTCTTTCAAATAAACTGAAAGATACCTTTGCAGACAAGAGAGCTACTGCTTCTGCTGCTTCTGCTGCATGCATCACCATCAGTAAATAATATCTGCATCCACGAATATCGTTAGGGAACTGGGGAGAAGGGAACATTAAGTGTACAACAACTAGTACATATGCATGGGCAGAGTCAAATCTTATTGTCTTTATTCTAATATGCACACACATTTGTAGTAGGGAATAGATATCTGACTTCAATTATAGGACCAGCAGCAGGGCAAAGAAGATAACGTACTTTTTCATACTGACTGAACTGTCAACGGTACGCATACAGCTGCTACAATTTATAGATTTTGAGCAATACATTATAAAGACGTGCTCTACAACAGACAGAACAGAATTTTAGAATGAATGTAGTGCTGGCTAGACGTCCTTGCAATGGTCTATAGATTCTTACGTAAGAATGCGTAAGAGAGAGAGAGAGAGAGAGAGAGGGAGAAAGAGAGCAGTCTCTATTGTAAACTTTTAAGTATCTTCTAGTCTGACCATATATTGTTTATAACAATAAGGTTGAGATGAATTTGGGACGGGGAAGAAGTGAAGTGGGTTTGAAGGAAGTGATGTGATGTGAATATCGTGCCTGTCTAACTAACCGTGTGTGCATTGCGTTTCGCTGCGTTTTATTCATCCATCCGAGCGTACGACATTTCCCCGCCAAGAAGAAAGCTACGAAAGCTTTTCTTCCCAAAAGGTTAATTTCTACAGGCTTTTCACACTGCAACATTTCTCATAGAACTGAATACAATGGTCTCAGAGGTGTTCATTTACAGGTAAATTTCTTGTACGACGAATTCTCAATATATTACACGAATTGAACACAAAAAGTGGTTTAATTTAATTGGAATGATTTTGTAAGGTTTACCACAAAATTAAATAAAATAGTCAAGAATTTCGGAACTAGGAATTTTGCTGAATTCAGAATGGCGAGAACTTGTCCGAATGCCAGTAGAATCCACACGGGAATCTTATGTTACATACATTTCCACTACCTAATTTAAAATATGCCAGTGGGGCTACAGCGGCAAATGATCATGGGTGGTATTCTGTTCTAGCGTAAAAAACAATTTAACTGCTGACACATTTCAGCTTACCATTAGAAATTAGTGGCAACAGCAAAAGGAATACAGATTACTAAATAATTGTTCAAATACATTGCGGATTGCTTGGACAAGATCAACAAACGGTCGAAATACTAATGCAATTTTATTTCAATTATAGTTGATGTTTTACGTGTAACACATGATGTATTACAGTCGAAATTACACAGTGTATACTTTTCACATCAAGAATTGGCTTCCAGTCCAAAAACTCTGTGCGAGCATTTTGAATTGTATTTACATTTGCAATTTCGCAGGGGGAACAAATTAAAACCTTGTTCTACACACATAAACAGAGAGAGAGAGAGAGACAAACGAATTCAATAGTTTACTCAAGCCCCCCTTAATTCGCAAACCGGTGATATGTCTGCACGGTTGCGTTGCTTGCAGCAAAGTCTCCGTCAACAACACTTTGACTTAATATTTTGAAAGGATATACTGTGACACGACTACTGCAGGTCTTGTTCCCGTATGTGCACACATTAAATGGAGAATATAAATATGAAGGCAGTGGAAGGATGCAGAAAGAGAGAGGGAGAGACGAGGACTGACATTACCAACATACATAAATAAAGTTTATCGATTCTGTATACAAATTACAAAGATATTCATGAGAGAGAGAGAACTTACCGGTATATTTTATTCTATTTAGTTGATCAGTCAGTAAGCGCAGTTCGGGATTTGATAAATCACCAAGCTACATAATCAGATAAAGAAACAAAATTTACGTTATTACACTCACGAGTGGTACAAGTACATAAGGTACATACATAGTACATATGGAGGAGAGGCAGATACTCCTTCCGTCACCTACTACCCACCAACCCATACATAATATCATTATTATTTGGACAACATACATTATACTAGCAAGTGCAGTGGTCGCAATCATGGCTCTCTGTGAATGTACCTGCATATTATTGTGCTTCTCAATGTGTTCCCCACCACCACCAGCCAAGCACAACAACACACAGACTCACTGAATTCCCTTTCTATTGCACATAACCATTTGAAATTCATATTTGGATAATAAACAAAATACACGAATAAAATACCACCATTTATGTCTACACAGCGGGCATAGTCAGGGCAGCCATAAATAATTGTCAGCAATATATTAGTGTGTGTACACACATGTAACTATTCTAGTGATGGATAGGCACGTAATATAAAGTCTGCCTTTATCTCCACTTACTTACCGTAGTGGTACATACCTACATAAGTAGGTATTTATACCTTAGCCTAAATAGCCACTGTGTTTTTAGTGAGTGGAGCGTGTGCGGAATTATTATAATATTAAAATTTTGCCACTCTTGTGGATTTAAGGTCGCAAGGTTTTGCAGAATTATTTCGTTAAAATTTGCAGTAAGTGCTAAGCCGATATAAGTGGTCACTCTGCGCGTCTAATAATAATAATGAAGTTTTCAAGAACGTGGTCGTGTATAAATCTGTCCATATAATTTATAATTTAGTATATTCGTTAGGCACGACATGAATGCATATTTGCATGCACAACATATTCCGTTGTATGCAATTTAAGCCGATTGTATCCGCTTCTAGCACTTTTTACAGTGCAAGCTACATTTTCTTCAAAAAATACAAATCGTTTTTTTTATCAAAATTAGTCTGCCTCACATTAAGCATTTACTACGTCTGGAGAAAATTACCCGGCTTTATTGTGTAAAGTCCTTGCTCAATATTAATGGTCAGTATTAATAACACTTGTTATTGTCGGTACAGGGTCTTCTTTTGTAGTCACGTGGGTGGCCAATTGACCTGAGCTTTGGAGCAGTAAACAAATAAGACAAAGGCGAGATGGTTAATACAATGATAATTAGGAATGATGGAATTGAATAAGGGTGGTGGTGGTTGGGCTGAAGGAAATTGTTGAATTAGCTGTATGTGCGTGGGAATGATAACAGGAGGGAGGAGGACGAGGATCAGGTTAATAATGAGGCGATCGTAGAATATTTGACTAAGGCAGAGCAGCGAGACAAAGCGACAGAGTTATAAATTAGTGGAGAACAAGAGGCGTCCAAGTTAAGACTTCAGACGAGCAATAAGGCGCTTATGAAATCATAAAGGGTGATCCGTGGCTACGTAAATCAATTATGAGGTGCAGTCATAAACTGGCAGGGGGCACCCTAAATGTCAGGCCACCCGCTAAGTCTCTGTCCTCGGTACGCTCGTTGCCTCGCAAATTCCCATCTCTGGGTGTCCCACAAATGTCCTGCTACTATTCAATCACAACACAACAATTCCGCTAATACTCCCTATTTCTGCAAAACACCATTTTCCACACTCTGCCAGACTTCTGGAAAGCGTGGGCCATGTGGAAAAATTAATTTTCAGAGGGTGAGCCTATCCCTCCATTATATTTCCAGTACCCGTTCCACACACGCTAAAATCTCGTATCTTTTAGCACCTCAGCCTGCGATATGACTGCTTCTGACTATTAATCATTTATTTGGTTTTTTGAAATCATAGTCGTAAATGACATCAATCAGATTTTTCAAGTGATCACCTCACAGATTACTCTAGAATAATATTTACATTCCTGTAATGAATTCTTTATACAATATAAATTGATTCGTGAAAATATTTTTGCGGAAGTCACGGCGCGAGAAATCATGTTCAGAGTTGTTCCGAAGATAATTTGACCACTTTGAGGTTGCTTCGCAGCACGAGAGTGCTGTTAGATCATTTTCCGTTAAAAGTATATTTACTCTAAACTGGAATCTAATTTACATATTTGTTGTAAGAATGGAAAAGGAGAAGAAAGTACTGACCTGAAGTAAAATGGAGATAGCAACAATTCCTTGAGAGCGAAAAACAGCCTCACTGAAATTGCTGTAGAGTTGGGAGTTATAGCCAAACATTTGTATCTGGAAACAACAAATCAGAATGGTTAGCATAAAGAATTAGATAGCTGGTAATCTGGCTGCTCATGGAAATGTATGCCACCTGAGAAGCATGCAAAATGAGGTTGAGCCTACAACACACATTATTTATGGCAGGTAGTTTCCATTTTCCAATTAGCTGTCTTAATGTACAAATAGAATTATTGTATTTACATAAAAAGAGTAATCCATCAAAGTGGACGTGTAAAAATTGCACGGAGAGGACCCACACTGGGCACTCCACTCACTCGAATGGCTCAACGAAAATGGAGAAGTTTGGGAGAGCGAGCGAAAGAGAGAGTCTGGAGACGGAAAGCTCATTTGAAATTTGTGTGGCCAAGCAAATAATAATCATCAGTCAAATGTAAGCTCCTCGCATTACATTATATTATTATGTGCTTACTAATCACTCAGAATTCACCCACTTTCTATGAAGGGGACACAAAGAGAAGCTAATGTTGAGTCCTAGTGGAGTCACTCAGGCGTTCCAAACTAATAGAGAGAGAGGAGAGAAAGTGGAAGTGGTGCTGAGAGGCTAGGGAGTCTATATAAATACAGTCTATTGTATCTGCCATCCACCTATTAAGCCTTCTATACATACAAACACACAAACAAGTGCTAGGCATTTGTGGAAAGCAAGTAAATCCAGGCGGGACATTCCTCAAATGAATAAGAATGTGAAAATGGAAATGAATGGTCGGGTGCGAACATGATTAAGGGAAAAGGGAGACAGCAGCAGCCAGAGACGTAAGTAAATCTACACTATATATAAATATCGTATATCATTGCATAATAAAAGGGTGCGTGCACATAAATATATACTGGAGCACAGATAGATATTCATGCATTTAGTGGACATGGAAATATATAAGTAAGTAAGCGAAGAAAGCAGTAGATATTATTTGGGCCCTCTCTCCGTCTCTCTCTCTCTCTCTCTCTGTGGCTACCTCCCGCCGTTCGAACGTGAAAGGACAAATGGGAGAAGGGAAGTCTAATTGCTTGGAGTGAGTGGGTGAGTGAGTGAGAGTGTGAGTAAAGTAGCTTTCTCGAGGAGAAAGGACTTTCTCTGTTGGTATTCGCGACTGTGTGCATCGAGTACGGGAACATAATAGTGTAATGTGTACACAGTGCGTGTCTCAGTGTGGTCTCGCAGTTACCTCAGTGAATTCAACGGAGCTGAACTGAACTCACCTCACCAGTAAATGAAAGCAGGTAAACATTTCCATTGAGCCGGAGAGTGAGAGAGTGAAAGAGTGAGAGTGAGTGAGATTGAGTAGAAACTATAAGTTAGATGGGAAGTCGTGCAAGATTCTGCAAGAGAATATGTGCGATGCATTATAGAGTGGGGAGAATATGATAGTGCCTATGTATTTATATAGAAAGGTAGTTACCTCAGCCGGAAATGCATATCCGTCAACAGTGTGCTCGGAGCCGCTGTCATCACGCGATCCGTAGTGAATATGGATTTCATGGAATTGATAGCGGTATGAGAGCGGACCACCCGTGATGTTCACCAAAGTTTTAGGACTGGAACCGGAGCTCCCAGAACCTCCATTGCTTCCCCCTCCATTGCTGCTCGACAAAAAGTTCCCGTTCGAATCACTCTCGTTGTCCTCGTCCCACGGACCCGTGTAGAATGTCACACTGTGCCCCGTATTTGTCATTATCCCATTCACCTACAAATCAAATAAATCCAACTGTACAAACACGTTCGCAACTTAATCCAAGCTTAGCCATTTAATTGCCCCATTTACACGCAGAAATAGGTCGATCATGTACGATCAGGTATGATCGAATCAGTCTTGTGCATCAATAAATGATTAAATCAATAAATCATGACTTGTCGGTCTGTTGTTTACGGCTCTTCCGTTGTCAGTCAGTGTCAATGACTCAATGACCTACCTACATTCAGATTTTGCAAGAAAAATTTATCTTCCAAACACAATCAAATTATTTTGTGTAGAACGGAGACATGTTGTATAGGTAGTAGTCATAGTTTATATATTAGGGCAGGGAATTCAGTGATTCATGCACCGTCAACACTGAAAATATTTTTGTGGTTTTAATTTCAGAAAAATGAAATATTTTTAAAACAAAGTTGGAACAGATTCCTAGAGATCGGGATTTAATTCACACGTAGATTAGTTTAGAATGGCAGGCTAACTTTAGACGTACGTTAAACAAGGGGTAACCGGGTTACGGAATGAACACATCTTCGTGATTAAATTACACTGAATTTGTTCGACTCAAACCGTGGAAATTGCAGAGTACATATAGATGTGCTTACAAATGTTGGCAGAAAGAATAGATTTACCGAAACGACCACCGAAGCGTTAAACCGTCGGCTTGATGCTATCACGGAAGTCACTGACGTTTACAGAGGCATTCATTACCCTAACCCCGAGGATGACCAAATGTCGAAAGCAGGGGAAAGCCTAACGAAGTCATCATGCAGATTACAAAGGGGATCTTAAGAGATCCGCATAAACATTGCTTAATTTTTCAGCTGCCACGTGTGTGCCAACAGAAAATTATTCTATTTTCAGGCCCGAGAAGAGTACAGAGAAACTTGAAATATAAAATCCGTTCCCATTGTCAGGCGTTATGGATTTACATTGCGCTCGCAATCAACTAGAGTATCACATTCCATCGTTTTTGGTGACATTACAATTATTAGAAGGTGGATGGACGGGTAATGTTGAAGTGATTGACATCAACTCTTTGATCTTCCGTACGTGATCCGTACAGCGAGTATGTGTCCTACATCTTTAGAAGATCAAAGACGCTTTTATGGAGTCCGTTTTTAGTTGACGACAACTTCATTTATTGTTGCTAAGGATGACTTGTCAGAGGGAGGAACTTCTAAGTAAAATAAGTCTCATCTTCAAGACCAACAATTTTTTTGTGCAGTGTAAATCCTATCTAAGTATTATGTGCACTTTGAAAAATCATATCCTTGACATCAGCTTCCCAAATTCGCTTTGATGTTGTTATTTAGAAACTAATGTCTGTATGTGGGATCACTCGTACATAGAATGGCCCCCTTTGATTCAATTTTTCATTTGGTAATGGTTCACCTCAAAGTTATACATACAATCTATATGCAGTGCGTAGGAATAAAGGTTGTGCAAAATGTGCCGTCATTGCAATACATTTATTCTCAGTGTCTTAAATATATAATTAACATACAAATTTGGTGATGACTAATGACGACCATTTACAATTGTGAACTGACTTGTGAATCAAAAGTATAATTTTCTCCTTTTTAGAAGTGAGGATGCATATTATAAATTGAAATAATTGAGATATAATCTTGCTTTGGTTGTTTTACCTTGGGCCTTTGTATACACCTCAATGTTAATTGAATGCTTTTTGCATTTACTATGAGTAAAAGATTGTGCAAAATTCTTTGCATAATAACAGATACACAAACAATTTGCAGAATTAGAAGGAATTGAATAATCCCCACTTTCTATTTTCACAATATAATAGTAAGCAAATAAAATGGATTTAGTGGAAATCACAGAATTATTGTCAAAGTCTAAATCGCTGGAAGAATGATTGTCTGTATTTTAAAAAAATACTTATTCTAAATTTCATAAACGAGTCGTCTAAATGTTTAATTTTTTTATGTTTAATCGCATCCTCCATTCTGAAAATTTCCCCCAGAAATAACGAATTAGGTATAATTCTGGCAACCTTCGTGAAATTTGAAGTGAATTGCTATTGGAAATATATTTTGACTTATTTTGACTGGTAGTAAGAGACTAGCAGTCTTTATGATAACCTTTAGAAATCGGTCAAATAGCTCATACGCATAAATATTCGAATCCTTTGATCCACTTGTAATACACATTATGTAAAGAGTCGGACCAGCCAAGAAGAATAACAGAACAGGAAAAGCTGCAGGAATTTGTGAATGGACATGAACGGAAGCATTATCATTATTATATATGAATTGTAGGAGTAGGAGATCGTGAAAGTCAAGTGAAAGGGACACTCAAGCCGTAACCCGTTATAAAGCATACAGAAAATGAAAGGAGAATCCCTACATGGGTTAAGACTTTTCTGTGTGCGTGAGTGTGTGTGTGTGTAAAAAGGAAAAACGAATGGATGAAAAGGATGGAAAGATGTAAGACAGAGATAGGACGAGCGATGGGATGAGATGGGACGGATAAGAGTCCACTTCTTTCAGTCCGTCGGCACTCTGTGTGTCTGTGTCTGTGTCCTGTGCCACCAACCACTGTAGGTATGGCCTTTATTGTGTATTAGGTACACAGACGAGTAGGAAGAAGGAATGAAGGTGCACTCAAGGCATTGGAGACTCTTAAGCAGAGACTTCTTTAACTCAACCGGCAACTTCCCTGTTCTCTTCCCTGTGTTCTGCCTCGCTCTCTACTGTCTGTACATATGCATGTACACAGTGGCGAGGCTATGAGTGGACTCTATTCGTCCAACTATTAGTACCGACCCACTGCTGCTACTACTAGATACCATACCAGTGAAAGTACTTCATCTACATATATATAGTACTTACTTACAGAGTGTATAGATGCAATACCCATACATGTATTTCCATGCACATACACACCACGCATTGCACAAAAGTTACCTGGGAGAATCTCCCTACTGTAAGTACATGTGCTTATACGAAGCTGGAGAAAAACCATTGACCTAGTCGGTGAGTGGGATTCGTGTAGTTGGAGAAAATAACGAACAATGCCGCCAATGTATACTTGTACAATGTGTATGTATAATCTTAGCGATGTATTTTGTGATCATTCTCTGGGTGTATCACAGGAGAGAGTTGGGGAGAAAGTGGTTAAAAACAGGCACTAGTACAAATGTGAGCAGATATGTCTCGACAGCAGTAGCTCGTATGTGGACGTGAAGGAAAGAGAGAGATCTGAGAAGAAAAGGAGGAGAGACAGACGTAGGGATGGTAGAAAGCAGCGAGACTAGTTAAAAAAGTGAGTGGGGCTATGCCGGGAGAAAAAAACAGTGGAAAAATGTGCAAAGTATGCGAAATAAAAAGTAAAATATGAGTAGATGTGTCGGTGAAATAACCGTCTAATCTCCTCCGCCCTCTTAATCGTCCTACAACTTTCACCATCTCTATCTCTACACACAACCCATGCACATATCTGTATGTACATTCTCCCTCTCTGTTACGTTGTAATGCCACAATGTACATACAACTGTCAGTGTACATTTACTGCACGCTTTCTTCAAGACTTTCTCTATATACTCCATCCACTCAGTGGTAAGTGGAACTTTTTGAACACCTATCTCTCTCTTTCTGCTTCTTCTCCCTCGTTCTCTTTGTGTCGTCCGTCCTCACCTTCAGAAAATCTTTCGTCTTATTTCTTCTTGTTTCTAACTGGAAAATTCACGTATGTAAGCATTCCCTGTGTCACACAAGCCACCAGACTCCAGTTTCATGACGATGACTTTTTTTTAAACACTTTCACCCCTGTTCAATTTCTCCATCCTACAATGGGAGATGGAGTTGGTTTAGCTGTAGGAGAAGAGTGGTGGAAGCGATAAGATACATACATGATCTTCTGTGGCTTTCACAGCGTGCACTATTTTCTCGATTATATTACGGCAGGGAGGAATATCCGTCTTGCCTTTCTTCTCCTAAATAATACGAGTCTGACTGCATTGGACCATCATAAATAGTGGATTGGCGCCTGGCGTCTTGGCTCTCCACTTTCCCTTTGGCTCTGTGTCTGTGCCTCCACGGTCTACACACATCGACCCTCATCTTCCACAACCCAACAACTCTTTCCAAACTTCATTCCAAAATCTCACATCTCGTTCTGAGAATATTTCTAGAAAAACGTTTTCCGCTTCTATCAACCTTTTAATTTAAGCAGGCAGGATGAAACATGGAAATTTAAAATGTTTCCTTTTACACTAAGGTCCTTAAAATGAACTTGCAACGTTGAAATGCATTGTAGTTTTGTGTAAGATGAGAGTCGATATGGACACGGTACACACTTCGAGGAAGACACTGGAAACAGATACGCTCAACTGATTCGACTGACTTGACTGCGAAGAAGTGCTCCAAGAGAGAAAGTGCACATTCACAACTACACTACTATGCAACATTACACAATATTATGTATATTCATAGTTAACCACCACTATAATAGCGTCTATACGATATGTCAGAAAATACTCTGTGCCATCCATTCATTCAGTTGGCCCATCGTACTCAACTCTCTGCCCATTCCAATGCAATATAATATATTACAAAGATATCATATAGCTGATATCCTTCCTTTGCAGATTACAGCAATGCAATAGTACAGTCCAATAATTTTCAGCCCTTTCCCCTTCACATAATACTACAACAACTACTACACCACCAAATATACTTATATAGAATGGTGCTATCAGAGCCACGGCCACCGACAATCCGCATAACACGAAACAAGATGCACAACAAACCAAAGTTGGCCAACTATTCAATCTGTATATAGTCTGTATGTATATTAAGCATATAGTTGTAGTGAAAGTCAACTGAATAAGAATAGAATCTAAGATTTCATTTGTGCATAAATACATACAGAGTGTGGATACATTGTGAGGATAAATAAATGAGCATCTCTATGACCAAGGTTAACATCGGAAGAGACAGCACACTAGAACATGCATTCAGAGTAAATGCCTTCGTGTATGTACTTTCCCACTTGGTTTGTGCAGAAGAGCGGAGAAGAGCGGTGGCAGTGGCAGTCAGTGGTACACGAGGTAGGTAGACAGTGGTGGTGGTGGTGGTGGTAGTTATTGTTAGTGAGTCTAGTTGGAGCACGACCATTGCCTATGTATTTATATGCCGTACATCTCATTTCAATTTCCAAAGTTGGCTTCAATTGCCCACATTATGATCCCTCATAATGTATCTCTCCATTCTTCTCGGTCGGTGGTTGTAAATGGCTTTTCCCTTTCTTCATTGTTTTGTCTCCTCGACGCTCGTAGACGCTTCCGTGCACATCCCGCTTGTTCGCTCGCTCACGCCGCCACAAAGTATACATATTTATATAGGTACATTTGGTACATGGACACATTATGTGGTGCACATTCGGAAGACACAGAATTACCTGCAGACGCCTTCCTCTCTACTAGCTCTCTACTACTTATCTTCACATGTATTTAACCATCTACTGTATAATGTGTGTTCGCTTACGTTTTGGGATATTTTCCAAGTTTCACACAAACCTCAAGTGTGCTTATTCTGTATTTATTGTCTTTGCAGAATTCATATTTTGGGAATTGCCTTTATACACAATTTGTCAGGTGGCAACTTATGACCACTTTTAGACCCAACAGTTTTCATAATCCATAGACTGATTTACATATTTAAAATATGAGAGATATGAATTAGATGATGATTTGATTTAGACATATTTAATCATACTTAATCCACCAATACGTTGAAGAATGTCTCCATGCTTCTATTGCTATAATGCTAATTAGATTCAATTATCACGTAGAGATTGGATGTTTAATGGCAAAATATCATTACATGGGCATGCTAAATAAATACAGCGCCCAATTTGGTTTTAAATTTTCCTGTTCTTATAGCATACATAATTTATAATTGAAAAGACAATCGGTGCAGCAAAATATAAATGCTCAGTAAACTACATAGAATTAAAGTTAAATGAACACAATAAAATACGATATAGAACCAACGGTTTGCCAATTATTTTTACGCTCACAATGTACAATGGATATTTGCATTATTCTTCCGTTCTATTGGGTACTAATGCTTCGATCGGGCCCAAAAATCTCGGTTCGGGTCAGGCCGGGCTACCCGAAACGTAGTTTTATAGGTTAATTTCCCTTTTCTCCGTAACTTTGCTAATGAAATGTCTCACAGTCCCCTTCATTTGCCAACATTTTTCCATCATCCCAAATTTGGTAAGTTCGTTTTTGTCAACGTCAAAGAAAATATTTTTATTAGTTTGTTTGTCGCGAGTTTCACTATATACTACTAATTCAATACTTATTTATTTATTTATTTAGTTTTTCTAATAGACGAACACTGTGCCACATATAGACCATAACATACAAAATAGCATTGAATGGAATAATCTCTCGTAGGCGGCAAAACTGAAATTTTACAAGGTGAAAACGGCAAAAAATCACGAAAGCTTTTTCATAGCCAGTCAGTCTTGAGTTTATATTATTTTATTCAATTTATTCAAGATATACAGTGCTTCTAGAACTGGCTAAGTATCAGGATTTATTGCTGATCACTGTTTTACCAGTGCATTTACTTCGATGAACAAAGAATTCCTGATTTTTATACTTATTGTAAATCCCGATGCCTATTTGGGTGCCGGGCCTGGTGGTGCGGTCTAAAGTCTAATGGGATCTGACACAGACCTATGATACATATGTACATTGTACACTAAATACAGTTTGCAATATCAATTACATGCCTATAACCGAGGGTTCTCATTTGCTATACCAACATTTGAGTAAATTTGCTATATTAATATTTTTCTTTGTATGAAAGGATAATGTTTCTACGTTCAGCGAAAGGCTAAAAAGTTTGAATTGGGGTCCTAAAAATAGACATCAAATTCTCTTAATGCTCACACAAATTTTATCCTACAAATCACATTTGTCCTTATTCGTGCAAAGGTCATTGAAGAATACTTGCAAACCAATGTATAGCCGTTACCCTATAATGTGCGCTTACCTACTTTGGTAGTGTAAGTGTAAATGAAGGTTTGTGGAACGTGTAGAGCAACAGCATGGTATTTCTCTCGGTGTAAGGATACAGAGTATATAACCAACTGCTAATTGAATACAGTCTCTGAATGAATGATGAATGGCAAGCACGGCCGACTAAAGACTTCTAGTAGTACATAGTTAACCTTAATAATATTGAGGGGTAGCCCAATCTCTTTGTGACTTTCACTGTGCACACTATCTATTCCCCATACTTTCTCCATTCTAAGAATTCTAGTGTACTCCTACTACAACAACCTATACTGCAAATGTATTGAACGCAGGCTATTTGAATTACATAAGTGCATGTTCCATTTAAGAAGCATTCCACACCCAAACCAATCTCTACCATATTACATGATACACGAATACCTAAAAACAGCTTACAATGTTCAGATTAATACTGGCAAACAGTAATGTATGTATAAAAGCCATACACAGTAAAATAACAATGTTGGCCACAAGAAAGCGTGTATACACAGTCAACGTTGTGCCATGCAGAAGCAAGGAGTGAGACTTGCGTTGGCTGCGGTGTGTGCACCCGTGGATTTGTAATTTGTACTCTTGTTTAATATGCTGGACATAAATAGTGCACTGTGCATTATGTGAGTGGATGGGCGGAATGGATGTGCATGTGGATAGCACTTCACTCTCTCTCTTTCTCTGTGTGTGTGTGTGAGTAGCCAAACAAGCTAAGTATAAGTTAATAAGTAAGTTAGAATAAGTAGGATGAAGTGGAGGAAGTGGAAATGAAAGGAATGAGAGAAATAGCATTTGGTTCGTGTCGGCAGAAAAGGTGTTGAAAGTGTGAAATATGAGTATTGGAGTGGATTTGTGCTGTGTGTTGGTCTGGCGTGGACGTCTATGAGCTACTACAACAAATGTATATACTCACACGTAGATACCTTATAAGCAGCAGATCTGTATCCGCTATCAAGTATCTATTTACTTGCGTATGTTGTTTTAGGTGATGTTGGAGGTGGTGCGGTGCGTAGTGTATATGTACATGTGTTTACAAAGAGCGGACTACGGGTGTAAGTGAGTCGAGTGGTTGGCAGACAGAGAGACAGAGAGAGAGAAGCTGAGGGTCGGGAGGCAGAAGAGACGACTAGCGACTGTTGGAAAATGAATGTGGCTTTCCTTATTGCATACTTTGCTCACCACCCCATAAAGAAGACGTCGCGTCGCTTTGCGGCAGTTCAGTTGGTAGTGTTGGTGAAAGTTGATTAAGGAATGCCTCCACTCTCTCTCTCTCTTCTATTCCACTTGCCCTATGCTATAGCTACTACTCTCTTTTCTTCTCTCTCTGCCTCTTTCGGCTACTCTCTCTCTCTCTCTCTCTGTGCGTTGCTATTCCACTTGTCATAACAAACTGCCACTACCATCCCTACCGTCGTGGCTCTTACAAAGTTATCCCCGCTCTGCCTATTTTAATACCAAGGAAATAATTCCTAGTGTTACTTTTCCACTTGGGAGGTGAAAGTCCCAAGTACTTGCAAACTATCAGATTGTAATCCATTCCATTGCATTGGATAATAATAATTCTACTGTGCGACTCTTCACCTTTTCTTTTCCCGCTACCGTTTGTATGGCTCTCTATGTCTCTCTCTCTCACTCTCGCTCTCTCTACGTCTGACTCGCCTTGACTCGAGTTCCCTTCCGTCGGCTCCCTCCTCAAATTACAGAGGAAGTTCAAGTATTAGTTCCTTGAGAGAACATTAGCCCAGGCATCTAGTGCCACAAATTCCACTGGGAACAAAAGTCAACTTCGACTTCTCTGTATTTACATCTTGAGTTGAAATAGTTAGAAATACTTACTCATTCTCCCTCCGCCATCAACGAGCACTGGCTTCGGCCCACGACTCACTTTATACACACACAGATACCGCAACCACGCACTCTTAACAATCAACTTTCTTTCTTCATATTACTTATTACTTAGTTAGGAATTCCGACGAGCACTTACCCTGGCTTTGTCAATGTGAATTGGTCTCAAGTTTGGATCGTACAAAAGTTTGTTCGGCTCCAAATTGATTGGTGATTGTCTTCGACCTTTATTGCATAGACTCCAGTCTGGATTGATCAATCCCCAAAAGGCTGGACCTGTCAACACAAAAGCAATCCAGTCCTTCTCAAACATTGCAATAAACACAAGAAATAAATATTCTAGCCACTTACGATCTATTTCAATATAACGCGTCTTTCAAGTATAACTTAGCGAAACGTTCCTTGCTCCCAAAAAACTGAATTTCCGCATATTAAATTTATCCTTTTATGTGTTCGTACACAACTTTTGCTTCTAATTACACTGGCAGCTAAGCATCTTACACACTTTCACCAATCGCATTATAATCCCGTACTAGCTCCTCGTACTTACTGAGTTAGCACAAGTTTTGCGATGAAAAGGCTGGAAAAATACTCTAATGCGATGGTTACAGGCTAGATACAAGTATAAGATTCTATTTATAACCTTGTACAGGGGACTGTACACTATTAGGGAATTGGAAAAGATGTAATTAGAAGATTGGAGGAGTGGTGGATGTACGAAGAGAAATGACTTGCATGAGACTTGCATGCCAATACGAATAAGAGGCGTATACACATGAAACAAAGCCATAATCCCATGGAGAAATGTGCAAACACCTGCGGTCTAATTGAAACCATTCTGTAGTAGTGTATAGGAGGAGGACTATGGCGTATCCCACATGTGTACTTTCTCTACCTATCCACCATATGCTTGCATACAGAGCTATCATCGTACGTGGATGCTATTACACAGCCCACTGTGTAATATTACTGCACAAACACACAGAACAATACAATAAGGCGGCTGGACGAGACAAAGAGAGCGAAGAAATGGAAATGTGCATGCTGTACAGTAGTCAGTGTAACATAAATAGTAACCTATATGTAGGTAGGTATATTTATACAAACGGTCGTGTTGGTGCTGTGGTGTGGTGACTCACTGGCTAACTATTTACAACCACTGCAACGGATATATACTACATATAGCTTATGTGCATTGTAATGGACCATCCTAATATAGGTTGCTGTTGGTTCATATAAATAGTTAGGTAATATGCTTGTGTACGGGAGAAATAACGTAGCGGGAGGTGCAGACAACAGAAATCTCGTCAGAGTCAACTGTGTGTGCGGACGGTGCTGTGAAGAAGAGAGGAGCTGTGTGCTCTGCGACTAACTAAAAATCAGTAATATAGCGGAATTGCTTAGAAAGTTGCTTTTTATTTTATTATATTATTATACATAGGTATCTTGTATGTTAGGTGGTGGGAGCGGCAGAAAGCTGGACTGTCAGTGTGTAGAGTACGTGGGGTTGCGGCGGCGGCTGCCGTTGTTGCTGGTGGTGGTAGTGCTCCGTTTTGTGTGCTTTGCCTTATGTGGACTCTGCAACAGCTGCAACTTTCTTTCCACAACTCGGCTCATTCTGTTCTTATTGTGGACACACGCCACACCGTAGCCTCCTGCACCACCACAACATTTTATCCTTTCCCATCATCTAACAATGAGCTACGTGGTCAAAGTGAAGGGGAAAATTCATCCCATACAAAATGGGTTTTGCAGTAAAATACGACCCCTTGAAATTTTAAAAGTGTCGGATTCCATACTAACAATCACATTTTATATTTTTCAAATCCATTCCATAAACTTGCAATTTTTTTATAAAAAAATTTCAAATTCATTGTTCTCTAATAGTAGAAGGACATAGGTACACAGTGTATGCATAGTCTTTTTTTTATGTATTTATTTACGTAAATACTGTTAAGCTATGTGTGAGAGCAGCTTTAAAGCACAGTTTCTTTATTACTTAAGGCAAGCTTGGTGCCTGTAAATTCTATCAGTATTGGGAATGAACTGACCATGGTATGTACATTAAAAATTCAGAATCGGATACGGGTGGGATCTACCCTGGTCCGTCCACCTAACTTTCCACTAACTACCTTTGTACACAGACATAAAAGTACAACTCGTTTCGGTGTTCTCTCTACCGATTCATAACATCTACAGGAGTCCTCCATTCCTTCGGAATAATAAACTGGAGCGTTACATTAGACGTTGCATTACACTGATTTGATACAGAATGAGTGTGAAAGAAGTACAGGGAGCCATAAGGAACCACAAGGTGCCCCAATCAGTGAAGATACCGCAAAACAACACAGCATTTCAACCATAAATACACATAGGACGAGCACAGTTATAGCACAGAGTACTGATCCATGTATGTAGTATAAAATCCGTAACAGGAGTTGGAAAGACCTTGGTATTGCACACGGACCGTTGCTAACTAGAGTTACAGAGAAAGAGTGAGAGATCGTAGGAGAAAGCAGAGAGAAAGCATTTGGAAAGGCGGAGAACAGAAGGCGAGATAGCAGGTAGAAGACAAGAATAGATATTACACTGTACCAGACGAGACTATAACCTCTCTCTCTCTCTCTCTCTCTCTCATTCTGTACAAATAACAACAAGCTGCTATGAATAGTGAATAGAGTACGATCGAGGTTCGTAAGGGAGGTGAATGGCGAAGCGTTTTTCTCGTTGAGCCCATTGCAATGGATTTTTAGAGAGAGAGAGATTCATGGAAAAGACGAGGAAAAGTGAAGGCATGTTATAAATACAGAGCTATCGACTATATTTAGGTAGGATAGATTACACTGAATACATAGTCAGTTCACCCGAGGCACCCCATCATACCATATTATTTCCTCTGCTTACATTACATGATCCACATCCACCACTCCAAGTCCAACCAGCAAACCACTCACTGCACACACACACTCACATAACATGCATTGTATGCTACTGCTACCCAGTCACTGCAAAGTCACTGTATACACTCAAGTGACTAAGAAGACAAGGCGAGCCAAGGCACCATACCAGAACACACTAATATTTATGTCGGAGTGTAAACACCAGGGATTTTCATTCAACTTTCAAATAAAATTTCTCTTCGTTTCCTTCTTGAAACGTGTAGCAAGCAGCAGCCAACCGCTACATGCATGCACATAGACACAGCGTACAGCTACTACAACTAGCCATGACTGCCACGCGTATACACATAAGGTGCAGACTACTTACTCACGTTACATGCCATGGCAGACTCAGTTGCAACCACTTCTTCTGGCTAGAAAATTCTCTTTAACTGTTTAACCCGCCCTATATTACAGGCACAATACGAACTACTTTACGTGTAAATTGAATGAACGGAATTCTCGCTCTCTCACTCTCACTACTCACTCACTGTTGGCCACGGTTGTAACTAGGCCTCTGTCTGATACTATTATTATGAAGATGGAGTGTGTAAACATCGGCCCATACACGAAACCCGTATCTATTCCTAATGTTGAGTGGAGTGGTGGTGGTGGTGGTGGTGGTGAATGCACAGAGTACACGAAATCTGACTCTGTCTACTTACGTGTGTAATATATCTGTGATGCATAGACAACTTTTCATTTAACCATCTATTCCTCTATGTATCCGCACCGAGTTATTTATTGTTAATAATGTCTTCGGATCATAAATTACTGCAACAAAGCAATGGATTCAAAAGTTTATACACTCAGAGCCACTGCTGGTAGTATACAATGTACTGGGGTAAGCCTCGTTTCAGCCCAAGAACAGGCTTTAACACGTTTTGCACACTCGCATCACCGACGACGCGGGCAATTTCTTTTTTCCTTCATGAATGTCTGCTGCTCTGCTTACTTACTAGTGTCTCTGTGCAGGTTTGTGCTTCTCTGATGTCTCCTTGGCTTGATATGCAATAGAGCATGGCTATGACATACTTAGGTACTGTAGCTGTCTACTTTACCACTTAAGTACATACTAGATACACACATAAGTATGCACACTCTTCACCTTTTGCACTTCATTCACAACAAATGACAGGAAAGTTTAATGCACTTTTCGCAATTCAATTTTATGTCGAAGAAAGTCAACTTTGACAATTTCTCTCTGCAGTCAGAACCCACTTACAATTTTCGTATTTTCTTTTGCCCCTGCTGGCCGAGCACTTTTAATGGTGCGAGTCAAGATTGAAGGGCACACACACACACAGAACTGCTGTATACTAGATTTATATGTCCCCTCTTCTTCAGGTGGCAGCAAAACTTGTGTACAGAATACAAATAAGTACATACATTAAGCATGTAGATATCTAGATATAACTGTGTCCATACTATACGTATTTACTACTGCGCTGTACTGTTCTATATGTTGTAGAGTTTTGTGAGCGAGAGTATTTCGTCTGGCCAGATTGAGTGTGAGAACTGGGCAGACATATGTATTCTATCGTATCCGCGTACAAATCCCTTGTCTTATGTATAAGACTCACGATGTTCACTCACGACGTGACGGTTCATCTGTAGGATATTACCATAGGATATAGTAAAAAAAGAAATAGTGTGTATGTAGTATCAGATGTGGCGCACCTTCCGTCTACTTACATTAAAACTTTAATGCATTGCATATAAATAAGTAGATATCTATGCATGCGTGTATAAATAGAGAGATGAAGATGCATGAATGTGCAGTCGGAGGAGGAGGACACGGGACAAAACCCGAGCAGAGGTCGGGCAGGGCCTCTATGCAGAAAAAGTAAACGAATCTGAGATAGGAATGTAGGATGACTACCACCACCACCACCAGTGTAAGTTATATAGCAGCTACTATTTAATAAGATGTAGGTAAGTGTGCAGGTAGCTGGAACCGTGTATGTAGGTATATTATTTTTAGGCATTGGGAAGAACACGGGCCACGGTGCAGGTCCGTGTACTACATATGTAGTTGAGTACAACTATTGTAGAATTATAGAGACTGTAATAGGAGACGGGAGTAGAGTGGAGGAGACTTTAAAAGAAGAGTAAAATAGAATGGAGGAGGATCTTGGCTGAATGCAGAAGAAAGAGCTATTTTCTTGAATGCGTCCCAAAAGTGCAGTAAATTTAGTGAGAGTCGTATCCCCGACCACTTCGTATTTTCATGAAGGCACAACGAAAACTACTGGAAGGGAGTAGAAGAGAGCAGAAAGGTCGACGAATAAGTACCAGATCCCTATATGAGGTTATAGCATTGCTACTACTAGCTGCTTTCTCCGGCAGCCCACTCTGCTGCTTCTCTTATTCTTCTTGCTCGTCTACATCTCCTGCTCCCACTTTCACTGCTCCTCATCCAAATACAAATACTAACTTTGTTTTTCTATGAATCTTCTCGCGACTTGACTTTTCGTGACACGAGGACAGACAGACAGACTGCATCTGAATATATTCCTGTCCTGTAGGAGCGACTGCTACCACAAGGCCTACAGTGTGCACACAGCCACATAGTACGTAGTATTAGAGGGAGAGGGAGGAACAACTAAGTAAGCACATAAGTATGTAGTTGTGTAGGTAGATGTGTAATGTAAGTATCAAAGCATAACGACTTGGCTTTCTTACAAAAAGCACCATTACATTACATAACATTATATTACCGGGAAGATACATGAGGGAATGAATAGAGTCGACAGTGGAGCGAGAAAACAGCAGACTCTCTTTTCCCTTTCACCCTCTTTCACTTTCTCATAATATTTTTGTCTTTTGTAGTTTACACAATATAAGTTCACTTTAGTTACCGAGACCAAACGTAAAAGACAATGAAGCTTACATAATGTTATGTAATACAATGTCTTATTGTTATACACAAGTAGTTAAATAGATATGCATAAATGTCTTTCAGAGGCTCGGCAGACTTTCTTTCGGCTTTTTCGCCGCCGTCCCTACTCCAACACACACACACACACACACACTTATCCTATTTATACAAAGTAGGACCGGCTTTTCACCACCGACGTGCCTCTATACAAATGTGTTTGTAGAACAAGAGGAAGAAGAAGAGCCGTCGTGGTGTGGCAATGAATGTTAGCGATATCCCCTCTCAACACTCTCTCTGTCTCTGCCTTTCTTGTATGTACAAGTAGATGCAGAGAGTGTGTGTCTCTGGCTTGTCCTCAGCAGTCCATATCTGCTGCTGCTAACTAAGCCCTTTGTGGTGTACAGGCTTTTATTATGTACTAATATTTATTGTAATAATAATATTAAGTATTTATTGTTGGCGGAGAAAGGATGACTTTATTTCTTTGGCGCACAAACAAGTTCATTTATTACGAGACGGTCAGAGCCTGTCATCCAGTTAACTACTTGTACAGAAATAGTTGGAACGAACTCCTTCTTTGCCGAATAGCTACCCAAGACAAATTCGAAATAATTTGTGCTTTCTCTTTGGCTCTCTCTCTTTCTCAGTCTCTCTCGTCTCTACATGAAGTAGCAGAGGAAAGTGGAGTGGAGTTCTGGTTGGCCTCCGCCCCCTGCTCTTTTTCAACAAAGGACTGGAAGAATGAAACAAGTTTGCAAGTAGCCAACTTGCAAAGTGACTATGGAAGTACTAAGAAAACGGCTCATTCCGTCTTCCCACTTATTTATTTTTGATAGACGATGGACTTTTATTCTATCCTTCCTGCTCTTTTATAACTTTTCATTTCCTACAATAAATTAGCTCAGATTCCATTATGTGTTGTCACTTTGAATTCAGGACTTATGAGTACATTATAGTATAAACCTCAGTAGACATCTGCAGACGGGACGCGGAGAACACTCTCCAGCTTCGTTGTGACCATAGACTTACCTTTTCACTACCAATAAACTATGCACTTTTCTAGACAAACTATTCAATTTTATTTAATTAGGTAAAGGGAAAATCATCGATTTTTTTTAATGAATGGTCTTCATAAAGATGCAAATATTGGAACATCAAAGTCTCCAGATTCTTGTGTGCCAGTACTATTTAGTGAATGGCACAGAATGTAAGAGAATAGAGCTAAAATTAGGTTATTATAGCTACTACCTTCATGAAGTAATGTGTTACTCATCCTAATTGAAGCATACTTGATTTCGAATTTCTATTTTTTCGATTAATGATGAATTTATAACAGCCACATTATTATAAGTATCCTTAGCTCATTGCTAATGAGATAGATCGTCGTTAAATACAGACGTTAAAAATAGAAGTGTGTCAGTATATGTATGTACACATTAGCTAGCTTTTTGTACAAACTTATTTCCTTGAAGGATTGTGATAAAATATACAGTTGTAGGTTATACAAATGTTGTAGTGAAAATGGATGTGCGTATAGTGCGCTCACAAGCTACGGAAATTAAACAAAACGTAATAATAGAGCTACACAGCCACATTCGAAGTGGAACTACAAGTCCACTTTGAATAAAATAAAATTTTGAAACTATTTTTCACATAAAAATTTTTCAAATTAAATTTAGCGATGTGAAATCTGGACAGTGAAAAGGATAAATAGTTTTCATCTAGTGACTTGAAGCGTTATTTTCCCAAAAATTGACCTTTAATTAAGCAAACTAATGTTTTGCATATTTACGAAACCTTGCCACTCCATCGAAAAAAGTGTATATTCAGTTATGGTGATCTAAAATTGTATACAAGTTCATTCACACTCCGTGCTGGTCGGATTTCAAAACCTGTAGAGCATAGAGTTCAGTCAACTGAGTTAAGTTACACTGATAATTTTCTAAGCCGTCGTTATAATGAGAGTTCAAGGTTGCATAGACTCTGCCGCGTTACTCTACACTTAACAGAGCAAAGCAATCTACTCTTGAAGTGTCACTTTCCTCTGTATTACAGGCAAACAAATCAGGTTCCAATGTAATTCCACGGATTATTTCATCTTCACTGATATTACAAAGTAAATTTTCCTCAAACCAACCTGCACACTAAATTACAAGGCAAAACATCAATTAATTGCAAAATAATATCCTACCAATCTACACTACAGCGATCTAATAAAACGAAAAAGGAGAGCAGTCAACATTCACACTTTTGATTGTACTTATTAGTGGTTTTGGGGGTGTTTCTATTCAAGAATACGCACAGCAACACCAGGAAGTGGAGTAAAAGAGAAAAATGCGTTTAGGTCATTTGGAGTGATGAAGGGGCGACAAGGCAACGCAAGGAGGCCAAAGGACTCTCATTAATTATTTAACGCGGGCAGAGTTGCCATCCAATGTACATAGTAAACGGAGAGGAGCGGCTGCACTAACACAGCCACCCAAACGCACACATGCATTGCGTCTGTCTTCCTCTACCAGTTACTATAACATAGTGACTGTGCAAGTCTAAACCTGTTCATACATTCAAGGAGCATGGACCTTTCCCTTGTTGTCTTCAGGAGACTGTGACCGTCTTGTCTTGCGATGGCTGAGCTTGATTTGACTGTGCATCATGGATCTGAGTGAAATGAACTCACACAAGTCAAGTGAAAGCAGTGAATTAGGGATAAGAGACACTACTAATAAGCCCGGTGAACTTGCTCAACCAGTCTAATGTTATGTATGTATCTAAGAAACGTGAGCCGAGCGACTGGCACAGAAGCATCTTCTTTGAAATCTCCAGCCTCGATGTGTGTACTCCTTGTGGTGTTTTACACAAATTAACTCGCTAGTATTCAACCAAGAAATTCTTACTTGTCCTCCCCGTCTCCGCTCTCCGTATGTTCCAATTTATATTACTAATAATAATACACCTACAGTTGTACCAATTATTAAATTTGCAGCACACAGACCTAAACATAAGTAGTGCTCGCAGTGGACCGTTGCAACTGCCACACAGAGAAAACAGGACCGGAGAAAACCGGAGACCTTTGTATGTATGTTATGTAGAATTTGAGAAGAAAATTTGGAGTGCACAAGGATGAGTAGAAGAAGAGCATGGCACTACAATGGGCGGCTGTAGGTTAATCCGTACACTTTCTCCTTTCTATGATGGCTTTCACCGGAATGTGTATGGGAAGTGTAGTACGGTAATGGCATGTTGCTACATGTAGATTTAGCAGTTTGTAGCATAGACTGCGACTCTTGATTGTAGTAAGTTGGAAGGAATAGTGAGGAGAGTAGTGCATGCTGTATACGCATTGTGTAGGAGGTGGAAATAGTGAGAGAGACTGTGAGGGAGAGAGTTTGCAGTGGAAGATGTGTGTGTGTGAGAGAGAGCGAGTAGAGATAGATGAGATCGGAGAGCTGACTCCATTGTGTTCACTTGGATTGATATTCCAGTCCGATTTTAGGGATAATGCTATTCCGAAAGTTGTACGCTTGGCCCCGATAAGCTTGTTAGAATTCGCGACTAGGCTAATTTACAAGACAAGACTGAGCAGAACTCTGCAGGGGAAAGTGGTACATGCACTCTCATCTTACTTAAACACTAGTACACTACAGACTATATATACTTAGTTATCTACGCCATCCCCAACCACGGCATTCACAGTCATGCCAACTTCCTAAATTCTCCACCTCTCGTCTTTTCTCTACATGCATAATATGTACATACCTATATACACATATAAGCTATATATAAGTACAGAGTAGTTCCACTCTAATTTCTGCTTGCATATGCTTGTACTAGTATTACATTCATTCAGCCTATCTCCCACTCTCTCTCTATTTCTCAGTCCACAACCACATAACATGTAAGTATCGAGTACCGCTCTCTCCTAACTATCAATAAGCATTAACCTTACGTGGCCACGTCGGCCCTAACCACTAGGTAGACACAAGAACAACAAGGAAACACATACCACATGTAATCTCCATTTGTCAGAACATTTGTGCCATTGTAGCAAGTACCGTGCGCTTCCCTTTCTCCTGCTGCTAATGCTTTCTCCAAAATAAAAGACAGCCTTTTTGTACTATTCTATTAACTATGTACTTCTGTATACATGCAACGGCGAATTTTTTAGAGAACACTACGCACACGCTAATGTTAGCATTAGAGATTATTTATTTATTTGCTATTTATGCGCATGTCAATGTTTATTACCACACTTTTGCTATCTTTTATTGTTTAACTGTCGGTTAAACACATTTGAATGGGTATATATAGGATAGTAGGGGAAGTCTATATATTATTGTCATGATCACATAGAGAGAAAGAGCAAGAGAGAGAAAGAGAGCAAAAAAAACTTTCTTGTAGTGTAGCTCACGGGTGAGAGAGTACGTGTAGAAATTGTCTATCTAAGATATTCTGTGTACACTGCTGGGAGAGCTGTATCATAGGATTTCATACGATGACAATACTTGTATTCAGTGAAAAATCTGAAATATAAATCATAGTTAGTGTTCATAGGCAGACGATGTGCGAAAGTGAGCTGACGAGGGAAAAGAGCGAAATCGTGAAAGAGTGAGTGAGTGGAAAGAGCGTTGACTGAATTAGAAAAGAGAGATGATCACATGATATGCTACTCTATCACGTTCTATCACATCATCCCTTTGCGGGAATTGTTATATTATATTTTATTGGATGACCTGTGTGTGCACATGTTGTACAGTCTACAGAACATGTAGAGTTCACTTGAATGTTGTTGGACGACGACGGTTTTGGTGCACGGTGCAAAGGCTAACTACCGGTAAGTTAAGAGAACAGAGAGAGAGAGAGAGACAGACAGACAGAGAGAGAAAGTGAGTGTGCCAGAGAGGAGTCAAAGACTCTCTGAATGGCATCGAGTAGAAAGTTAGGAGTAGAATTTCACAGGAGAGTTGTATTGAACTGGGATATCTGTGCACTTATGTACCTATCCTCGCTCTGCTTCTACGTGTAAATATACACGTACTTAGAAATGCTTATACCCAGCAGTGCACTGCTGCAAGTATGGACAAAGCTTTGATGGCCAGACTCTTTGTATGTGGGCTATATATGAGCACATGCGAAGAGAAAGGAGGGAAAGGAGGGAAAAGAGTCAAATTGGATGAGTGTTCGCTAAACGGTACGTCAACCACAAACGTGTTGAGCATTTCGGATCATTCCAACCACCTCCCAAGACTCCAATGATTTTAATCTCCTAGCACACTGTCCTTGTACAGAGCCAAGCGAGACTCTTTGTCGTCCTACCACCTATCTCCCACCACGTGCATGTATCTCCACTCCCGTCAAACCTACCTACCTTCATACGTACGTACGTACGTACGTACGTATAGACTGTTTCATATTCCTCACTGGCGCTAGTCACTCTCCTCGACCTGACTCACTCAGTCACTCACTCACTCACTCACTCCCTTCAGTTTCAGTCAACTTCTCGTGACTCGTACAGAATTGTCTATTTATTACACAACTCCTTCCACTTATTCTTACTACACGTATCAACACATTTAATTCTATCATAGCGAACGCTGCTCTATCCGTCCCTCGTACACATTCTTACTAAGTAAGTATATTGTATGTATTGAACTGGGGGAAATCGCTGTCTATTTTTATCCATAGTATCCTTTCACCACACAGACACTATGTGAGTGTCAGATATTACCACTTAACTTTACTGAAGTCAAATCTCGTCACACCGGGGATTGGACGACCTAAACCATATAGTGGAACCAGACTCATAAATGTTGACAATTCTATAGGGCACGATCTATGGTTAAAATCTATGCTACCAATTATTTATATCCTACTTACAGATTGCTTTGCATAATGTGTGTGCTGAAATGCAATGCTGGGATTTGACTTGCTCCTTGCAGAGCAACAACATCGAAACTATCAAACAAACTTTATGTCCGTTACGTGTGGGGGAATTAGATGCTCTCTGTACAATTGCAAACTAGTTAGCAATCATTGCATCAAACCACTTTGCAGTGAAAATGCGCAAAATAACAAATTAAAGGGAAAGTCGAAAATGGATAGAAGCATTCTAGTCGAATAAATAAAATTGGTGGCAGACAAATAAATTCGAGATTGCCAAAATTACAAAGTTGAATTTTAAGTTGCAGCCGAGTCATTGATTAAATTTCCAAAAATCAGACTACCTTGTTGTACCTTTGCTGCCACCCATTTCACGACAACTTTTTAGGCGTTTTCAGATAAATCGTGTATGCATTCTCTTACAAGAAATTTCTAATAACAGTTGACTGCAATCGCTAAAAAAAAGGTTACATAAGAAGTGAAAGAAGAAATTCAAAGTATACCTATAGAACAGAAATCTGTCCTTGTGTGTAGAAATTGGTGTGGTGGCAGGGAAAACTTTTCGTCAATTAGTAGAGTAGCTTACAGCAGAGAATTACAACAGATTACAGCTATAATCATGGGACAAAGTACGTGATAGTAAATACAACAAAGTAGCATCAACACCGTAAATAATTAATGATAGTACATCGGATGACACGGTGATACAAAAATGAGAGTGCAACTTTTATTGACGAATAGTTCTCCAGGCGGAGAGAGAATTACTGCGTCCACATCCACCTGACTTTCTCTGTACAGTTAATAAAAGTAAAGGAGCGGACACAAGCTGTCCTCCAGCACACAATGTTAATGTGCTTACAACACAAACTATTATTAGAGTAGATACTACGTCTGTCTATGCACATTGTACACGACAGAAACATCTCTCTCTCTCTCTCGCTGTGTGCGTAGTGTTGTTTCGTCGTGTTACCACTGTTGCACAGTTAGGGATTTCCTAAATCTCTCTGGAGATCTTGCATCGTGATGTAAATGTGATGCGAGCTAATAGGAATGGATTACATGGCTAGTTAAAACCAATACTATCTTATTTGTACGTGTGAATTCGCGGGTTATGTGAACAGAGATCACGATCTTCGCTCTGACCATCTCCACTTGCCTTTCTTCAACCTTATTTCATTCCACACCATGTCTTCTATCCGCGGACGTCTTTAACTTCCCTTACATCAACTAACAATCAACTAGGCATTCTTATAGCTATACACGTCCACGCAAACAGTGCGACTCTAGCTCCGGAATTGTATTGTACATTGTAGTGTATATTTACGGTTGGTTATATAAATAGAAGTGGTAATGTACTGGCTACGAGTAGTGGTATTAGTGTATGAGCATTGGCCAAGTGAAAGGAATCAAAGGGAGACAAACCAAAGAGCCTCCCACAATTGACTGGACACAGAGAGCACACAAGGCTAATTCTATTGTAGAGATAGGGGAATGTGTCGGGTCGGGTATTTGGACTGCTGGGCTGCAGACTTGACTCACAGTCAGCTCATTGCAGTGAGTGGCACGTACAAGGAAATATGTAGCTGCCTATTTGAAAGTAGTATCTGTCTATCGTAAACTTTTCCATCTACTAGTCCTACTATATATATATAGGTATATATATGTATATACTGCTGATTGTGAGTATATGAACTACATATGTACTTAATCCTGAGCTATGCCTATCGGTGGCTGATTGTGATGTTGTTTGTTGTGTTAGTTGCACTGTGCTGGAGTCTTTCTCCTCAGCATCTGATTACGTATTCTGCAGCCGTACATTAACGCATACAGTTTTAAAGAGGCAGACACAACGAGAGAGCGAGACGGCGGATGCACAGCACCAACCAAACATCTTTTGTAGCTACAAGTAAGTAGTGCAACGAAAAAGTAGCGCACTAGACATAAGTCTTTAGATTCTCAGTTACAATGACTTTAGTAGAACATAGGTACCCCCACTCTCTGTCACACTGATCATTTATGTCCTTCCTTGCTATACGAAGGTGCACAGGTAACCCTTTTTGTACAGTACCCTGTCTGCTTTGTGGGAAATGTACACAGTGCAAAACCATAAGTTAGTAAACACTTGATAGTGAGAATGAAATCTCAAAATGTATACATAATTATTAGTAGCTTAAGAAAACTGTAGGCATTGTACGGTGAAAGTGTGCACAAATTTCACTCGGACTGTAAATATTTTGACCAGGGAACGGAAAACCCCCTGATCCCATGGGTTTTGGGCACATGTATATATTGGATATATTTAGGCATAATATTTATATCTTTTACCATTGCAACAGACTTAACTAAAGTTATATTACATTGAAAATAGATTTAACATGATCTAATTAAGATCTAAACTCAGTATCAAAACAATTTCCACAAATAATATCCATAAATTATCAGTTTTTAGTTTTTTTTAAAAAACCCAATGGGTGGGGTTTTTAGTTAAAAAAAACCCAAAACCCACTCCGTCGCACCCTGATGTTGACATGACAGAATTCACTTACGGTGGTGCCACGTAAAAGGAGGTCATCTAATTTCTGCTAACGTAAACGACTACTGCATCATCGACTATAAGTATTTGTGCAAAGGGATAGAGTTGATAAGTCGTTAAGGGAGGCAGAAATGAGAGATGTGATGATGTGAAAAGAGCACGTGTCGATACCAATTCCTTTATTTCACTGGCTCCTTTCTTCTTCATTTTGTGTCAGTCAGTAGTATGCAGTAGCAGTGCACGGTTAGTATATCAGCGGAAATATTATGCTCCACAAATCTGCATGTACAATAGTGGAATGAGTGAGCGAATGTTTCAACGAATTCTATTCATTATCCACGGAACATTACGTTTTCTGCATCTGCCAGAGGTTTCCTCCTTTTTCCTTTCTCTTTGTCTCTCTGTCTTTCCCTTATCCCAATGAAATGTCCGCCTACGAGTATGCATCACGATGTTTGTACTAAATTCATAATAATAATAATAATGAAAATAGTAATAATAATAAGTGTGCTTTCCCTACTCCTTGGATTTCATCCTACGCGTAGCTATACATATAAAGCTGATGGTGCTTTCACTTTGCTTTTCTTTCAGATCGTTCTCTTCAGTTTTTTATTCGTACCGCCATTTCTCTAAGTAAGCAGTAGGGTAGGTACAAGTTAGCTAAAGGTTATGTGTACATGTACAGGGGCATCTTTACGCACGGTGGAATGTCCAACATTGACAACTCACTAGATTATAGTACATAGTTTTGTTATGCAATCTAATATGTAATGTACCGTTTGTAGAAATTTGAATCTAAACGTCGTGTCTGACGTTGTGTGTGTGTGTGTGTGTGTGTGTTTGTGTGTGCGTGAGAGGAGTGAGGATGGAAGGAGTGAGCAAAACGAGGAAATCTTTCCTCTTTCCTTCGCTCAACTGAACTCTAAACGATATTTCGAAAACATTATGTAAGGAAACAAGAGGAGGTCATGACAAACGGAGCACGGCATGCAATTTCATTGTACATACTTATATACATAGTGAAATCGTAGAAGGCATTGGGAGTAGGACCAGGAGTGGCATAAGCACTACCGTCACCGTCTTACTACACACTGCTAGCTACCATCGTAGCAGTGCTACTCGGCAACATTTTATCATTATTACCCTCAACCATCCTCATCTTCTAAATGCACGTGCTTCGCTCGCCTTTATTTTTATAAGCTGGAACAGAGGCGACCATTCGCTCATGTCACTTTAACTATTCTAGACACTACTGCAGTCTGAACAACCCGTGCGAGTTCAATGTTCTACTAAATAGCATTTCCATTGCATTTGTAAACTTTAAAGAATTCACAGCGCACATACATAATTTCAAAAAGATAAGAACATGTGCAGGAAACTATTACACGTCAGATACAGATAAGATGGCAGACAACTGAGGACATTGTCCGAGCCAATGACGCAAAGTCTTCTTCACCGTGCTTTCTCTTTTTGTTGTCGTTTATGTTTAACACGATTCGGCCACTTTCCTCAACGTGAACTCAACTGCAAAGAAGAGGGCATACTTGCAACCGAAAAACTTGTATGACACAATTTCTATAAACCCACATTTTCCTTATGAGTGCACCGATATTTATGACAACCTAGAACACATGTTTTACCTTAGTGTTATGGCATTTGGGAGGAGCTTAACAATTCCTATGGCTAAATTGCAGTTCAGCGATTTCTAACATACGATTTTCTTTGATCCATACTTTTTAAGGTTAACTAATGTCTAAATATTACCTGATTTATCCCTAAAATAGTCAATTCGAAGTAAAACAATTTTTCAGTTTCAGTTCATTTTTCAACCTATATTGTATGATCTGTAATTACGTGAAATTTCTTTATGTTATATTTTCAAATAGTGTAAATGAGTTGAAAAATTATATTTATTACACCTGCATAAAAACTGCATAGGTATTTGCTCCTCGGTGGTAGCCAAAGTGTTGAGAGGTTTCATGTATGGTGCACACAAATTACTATTCAAGCAGGTAGACTGCGCAGGTTGGAACACATGCACATTTACTCGTTGGAAACGCTAAGTACTACAACAGCATTCTTTTTTACATGATCGTACCCTTCTATGCACCTGAAGAGCACACAAATACTTGTACATGGTGTACATAGGGTACATAATGTGAACACTTGGTGGGATTTGTGTAGATGATAGTAGGCATTTGGAGGAGACTGCTCGTTTATTATATGTATTGGAAGTAAGGATGTCGTTTCAGGTGCAATTGCACATTCTGTCTGTCTGTGTGTCTGTGTGTGTGTTGCAGTGTAGTCGCAGAGGTTAGCGTACAGGATGGAACTCGTGTGTTTCGAAAGATTTTTCTTATTTTCATCGGCCGAATTAGATTTGCTTATGAGATTGAAGTGGATTAGATAAAAAGAATGACAAATGGGGGAGAGGATGGAAATGGGTGCGCCTACGTGTACATACGGAAGGCCTTTATGTCCTCTAACTACGTGTCCTTACTTTAAGCACAGCCAGTAAGCATTTCCATTTATCTACTACTCCCTCTCTACCATTGCATTGCAAAACCCATTTCTTCAGATATTTCAAATTGCCGTCTCTTCTCTTTCACTCCATTACTCAACTTTTCCTTCATTCTCTTCTCCCTTCTTCCTCTCTGCATGGGACCATGCACAAAATCCGTCAATCCTTTCCCCACCTCACTCCCATAATGTTCCACAATCGAACAAATTATCAGGCAAAAGAAAAATCCCCCCTCGCCCCTAATATTTAGTATATTGTGTATTTAAATGAATCTAACCTCTCATTATCAGTACTTTCATACTACTACAGCCCCTCTCCCCACAAAAATTCCCTTCCGGCGACAGTGACAGTTCCACTAAATTATGAAATGAACATCCAAGGACACTAAATATTTAACAGAGATTATTCAGAAGATAAATACTTACTTCACAGGGTATAAACCCATTGAAGGGATATTTGCACATCATAGGTGGACAGGCCCCATGTTGTTTTTTGATCAGGCGATTTATTTAACGTGGATTGAGTTAAGTCAACGGGTTGGTCGGGGACTACGTACGACCATTGTCTGGCAGATGATTTTCCTTCTGTATGATAAGTAGTGGAGAGAAGAGAGTTATGTAATATTTTATAGCCGCTACAATCAGCAACGATGGCAGAGGGACATACCTGCCACTTGGCTGTACGTAGCCCATATATCGTGCATTTTATATTACAATGCATTTGAATTTTACTACTTCCCCCATCACAATACCCACACGCTATGTCAGCCTGCTTTTAAGTATGTACAGCTTAAGAAGAGAGGAAAAATGGCGCGAGTCTGTGCACATGTACAGAGTACAGTGTGTGTGAATAAATAAATGTTGTTCGTTGTTGTGAAGATTTGCATGCAAATTTCCACAAAGCTGATTCATCTTATATGAGAATCTCTGTTAGGTTCATACATCTTGTATGGTGCAGTTTTAGTAGCCGGATACGTTTGCACAGAGCTTTCTGGAGCACTGGCAAGACAATGATATGGAGCGTTTGGATGGAGAATGAGCGTGTGATCTGTCGGTGGTGTCTATACACTCGTATATTTAGATGGGTGCATGCACACAGACACACAAAGAGTTTGGAGTGTGAGTGTGCATGAAAAGGAGACGGTAGGTTGGAGCAGTCAGTGTTGGTGGTGTGCTCCAGTTGTGACGTTGGTTGTGTTGAGAGTAATCCGGCTTACTGTTTGTATATACACAATGCGTCGCTTTCTTTAATGTTAAGGAGATGATGAATTACTGGGAGCGGAAGAAGAGCCAAAAAGAGGAAGGAAAATCCTTGGCAGACTAACAAAACAGCGGAGAGCAGAGCAGAACAATCAGTTCAAGATGTATTAGTCGTGTAGAGAATTAGAGATGGATGGAATCATAAGCTGATGCTGATGGAAGATTGTACAAAGAAAGGAACATCAACTCTTGCAACCATCCAAGTTGTCTCCTTCGGGAATTCGGAGACATAATCCATTACAGGTATCTTCTATCAGTTTCTTCCTCTCCTTCCAATGTATCTCTTCCATTTAGCCAACTCGCTCCATTATCATCATAGTAGAGATGTACGTAGGCTTTCACTACTTTCTCCCAATTGCTCCACTCTACGCATCTCCATGAACATAACTTATGCCACTGCTGTCCAGATAACAGATGTCATAAAAATGCAATAAGTACACATCGATAAAGAGACTCTATTGCCTGTGTACAAATCCATTTGCAAATAAACATTTTCCAAGAAAATATATTCTCTTGTGATTCTCAATCTAATATCTATCAGTTTTCTTTCAAATAAAATTAATTTTCAAATTTCAAATGATTTTCCAGCAAATACAATTTATAATAATTCGTTATTTCTACTAATAAATGAAGTCTATCTTTTGACAACGTAAACGTGCTCAATAGTAAGTCTAGTATTTAATTCTGAACTAGAAATGTCACCAGGGGCGCATCCATTATTCAGACGAGGGACAGAAATTCAGTCAAGGCCAAAAAAATTTGGTTAAATTCCTCTAAATGAGTACATAATCACATTTTGGAAAGAAAGTACGTGAATTTTGTTGTACAATTTAGCCTGACCTAGATCCGCCCTTCAATGTCACTAATATCTTGAAATATTGTAGTACAATACCCCTGAGAACCGTCTGAATAAATACGGGAAACTATCAGCCCTGTTTACATTTCTGGTAAAAATAAAAGCGATAATTTGTCGGTATTCCTGGAAAATCCGAGAAGTAACTTTACTAATGCTCTCACAATGACATTGACAATATAATTTGAAGGATCCTGCGGTTACTTGCATAAAAGAATTTGGTTCACTCTAAGATTATCAAATTGCATAAATGGTTGAGAAATATGTAATTCGCTTCTCAATCATGTAAATGTAGGACACTGTGAACATTATGTACGATGACGGAAACTTTGTTGCATAAATTAGTGGCCTGCAAGGACGAATTTGTATACATATAGCTGAAAATAAGTACATAAGCGATCGTTTACGTATTTTAACTATCTGCTTGTTAACAGTATCTGTGCAGAAGGAAGTGTTTTCTTTGATGTATGTATGTAGTATTTGGGGGATATGAGAATAAGCGAGTTTTCTGAAGAAGAATGGGCACGGTTGTAAGAACTACGTCTGTAGTAGGTACTAAGGGGTTGTTTGTATGCAATGACGAATGTATGAACGTAGGCTGGAATTGATACTCGTACACCACGTATTTGTATACATACAGTCCTTGTAGAGGTCTCCTGCACATGGACGCTTTGTGCATAGTAGAGAAAGAGGTGAGCAGTAGAAAGTGGAAATAAAAATAGAGAAAAATCTGTGTAAAGTTATTCACTTGGCGTTTGCGAGTTGCGACTGTTCGTAGATTGTGACTTGTAATTCTCTGAAAATAATGTTGATCACTCTTCAGAGATTTGCCAACCGTACAAGATATATGGATGAGGGAGCACAACAGACTCCCTCGCATCTTCGGATACATATAAAGTGACTGATTACGCTCCTCTCATTCTCTCACTATTTACATTGCCACCCAAAGCACAGCTAACGAAACGAATTCTTCCATTCATCCACTTTCATTTCCCTTCCAACATACTGGCCCGATTCTTCTCTCCCGAGCACAACACAGGCAAACCAAACCGCACCTTCCTCAAACCTCTCAACTACACACTCAGAAACACTGCACTCACAACAGACGACAAATTAACGCTATACTTGTACACAACTTTCACCGTCCTAAAAATCCTCTCCTTTCACTCTCCACTTCTAAGTACATATACTTTTAATGGATACGTAATATTATCATAGAATAATATAAAAGCTTTCTTTATGGATTTTTCGCACTTGGAAATGAAAATGAGGAAAGCTTCAGTCGTACTACTTATACATAAGTAGAAGCTATTCTCTTATAGTAAATATTTACACATATAAATACAAAAATTTAACCGTGTAAACAAACCCAAGCTCAAAAGTATCTCAGTTCTTGTCTGTCCATCATAATCCCTACAGATGGACATAATAGAGTATTAGAGAGAAAGTGTAAGGTGTTTACATTTTCTCCACGGACAATTTGCTCACTTTCATTGATTCAAGTCAACATCAGCCCAATAATCTCTAATTGCGGTATTAAACCCAATGCAAGGTTTAATAGGTGAAGTGTTGGTCGAAAATGTGTTGTCTTAAAGCCACTCAGCCAGAGTCGTGTATTGACGCGCATTAACGTATCCTAAGTAGTATTAATATTGAGCAAAACTTGAGTTATACAATAAAGTGGCCTAGACCCATACTACGTACTATAGCAGTGCGCCGTTTGCCACACAAAGCAATAGAGCAGACTGAATACACAATTTAGCGGAACGTGGTTGCGATCTGATCTAGAATGTGTAATAGTAGTAGCGCCAACAATAGTATCTGTAGGCTCTACTATAGTCTGTCTATATAAAGTATAGGCATCCAAGTGTGTAACCTTTGTGGTGACAATTCAGATGTGTCTACAGCGTGTATTTTAAGTACGTTTGATCCCGACAATCTACACTTTCCATGATCATCCTTGCCTTTGTAGTGAATTCTTACGTGAAGTCTGTCTACCTCCACTTGTACAACATGAATCTCTTTTCACAACAGCTTCCGCGTACTTTTTCCTTTCCTTTGGGTACGCAGAGTACACAGCACACATAGGTACTCATAGTATATAGATACAGACCGAGGAGGAGCAGGGAGACAGGCAGGAGATATATTCCGATTATATTGTGTGTTTAGACACACGTCATAAATTGCTTTCACTGTGTGCTCAAACAAATTTGTCAGCGAGATTGTCAAAAAGTACTACAAACATTGCATCTTACGCAGACTGCATAACCTACTTAGTGGAATGGGCGTAATCGATATCCTCTTGAGTTAGACACACGGTGCCTGTTCTCCAACCTTCGTCCAAGGATTACCGGGTTAATGCAAATATGTGGTGATGCAAAACTAACGATTCCATGCAAGCACAAAGCGCTAACAGTTGAGCTCCGGTAGACTCAGCAGCTCGTCAAACAGATACACTTTCCGATGGCTGCCGCTCCCGTACGCGCGTTTTTAGCCTAAGCGAGACCCTAACCTAGGAAGCAACTCTGTGACTGCTGCTGATGCTACGTGTACTGATAGGTACGTGCACTGGAATTTCGCACACCTGACCGAGACAAAGATGTGACAGAGTTGCCAGACAGATATTTCCAGTTGCGGTGTGTCTTTGAATGGATTTCTATGCTCAGCGGTTTCCGTCCACCCCACCAAAACGAATTACAGGGAAGATTGGCTACACGAATTTTCTGGTCAAAACGTCAGCCTCTTGGAGACTGCTGTAAACGATATCGATTCAAGCGATGAATACCAATAAGACAACGTGGTCGTTGACCCTCTCAGCTCCCGAGCCATCATCAGCCAATGATAAATTAAGGAAATAAATAGCTCTGTTGACAACAACAAAAGAAACGAAAATGGAAATCAAATATTAATTATTCTAATTAAAATAAACGAAAACAGTGTGGCTCTTATTATTCTTTTTAATAACCTCTGATCATGTAATAATGTGTAGTAGGGACTGAAGTAGTACTAACTAAATATAATGAGCAAGTAGGCAGTTCATTTTTCAGCAGTTTCAAGATTTACCGTGTATATTCGACTCGGGTGGGCCTTTACAATGAAAAATGCCACCTTTGGTTGGAAACAAGTGAAAATAGGCTAAACAAGTGAGGTAGATAGGGCTGAGGAGTGTACTCAATATATTTTTAAGGAGAATAAGGCCACACCGAGTCCACAGAACGCACCTAGAACTATGATATAGCTCCCTGCCCATGTTTTTTATTAAGTAATTCTGTGTATGCTTTGAAGGGGAAGGAGAAAATGAAAGAATGAGATGTTGACTTTTTGTGTTTTGTGTGCTGGGTTGGTGGAGTCGTGAATGCAGGAGTGAATGGATGATGAAGGTAACATAACATAACGTTCGCATCACCAGACAGAGAGCACACACACACAGCACATTGCACTTATGTATGAACTCCGTAGCAGGCCAGGTAGTTATTTGCGTAGCGTTGCATTCAGTACGTACGTACAAAGGACCTGGGACATAGACTGGAGAACCAACTGGAGTGGAGCATATTTCTTGGGAAAAATATGCCTACGGGGACCGCCTTCAACATATGTTTATACGTCCAAAATATTGGGAATGAAATTGGCTGAGGTTCCGAGAGACTGCAACTACGACACTAAAGCCACCGTCTGCGTACACGTCCCTGCACACACACACAGACACACACGTCGACTACGGTGAAAAGGTACGCAATTGAACTTTCACCGTAAATATTTTCATGCTTAATGCTTAGGTACGTCGTTCGTACGGTGTACTATGCATGTGTACACACGTATCAAGGTGCTCCGTCCCACCCAAACAATTGTCCGTGCACATCATAACCCCCCTTTTATCTGTCGATTCCCAATTGCAACGTACTGCGTACTTCTCTGCTCAACAAAAACCTTTAAATCTCTGTGCTTGTCGCTGCTACAACGGGAAATAGAAAAATGAAATTGTTTTTTTCTCTCGCTGAGTAGACAGGCACAACACTCAATCTGCCTTTCTCAATGCACGAAATTGTTTGTTCCTCGGTGGGGCCGTAATCTCTGGGAATAAGGAATATTTCATCCAACGTGTCACAAACTATCTTAATTGTCCCCACATGCACATATATTAGGCGGAGGTAGGCTAATCGGCTATTTTTAATTGGTGCACAGAAGTATTTACGTAATTTCGTATGTTGAGTGGTGTGTGAACGTGTGTGTGAGTGGATGTGCGAGAGTCGAGTGGAGTGGCGGCATCGTGCCAAATACCCCGATGAGATTCCTCTCTCGTGGATTATTAAACTAGACGGATTATTAATGCAGTAACTCTTATTTGTTCATAAAATGAAGCGACCACCAGTTGTGTACAAAATTAAAGCACCTCCAATAGAGTAAGCGGTCACTGTTTTAAACGGTCTTCTTTGAGTATCTCCGTGTAGTACGCTTTTGTGTAGAAAAATGACTCAAATCGAACCAACGTTTTCTATTAAAATGTACCAAAGATGCTTTTATTTGCATGCATTGAGGAGTAGAACGTAGCTGGTTTTTCATTCATAATTAAAAACTTTCTGTCTATCTATTTATTTAAAAGTTGGTTTATCCTGAACAAATAAAGAGTGTTGCTGCTACAGCGCTCCTCAATTGCAGGTGGAATATAAAGGAAAAGTTGGAAATTGGGGGCAGTAGAGAAAATATTATCATCTGGCTTAATTATGGATAGAGAATATAGTACATGTTTGGAGTATGGATATTGAATTTAGATCGTGATTGCTTAATTTTCGATAGAGAAACAATTGAGTATAAAGTGGATTAGTAAATACAAAGTAGTTGTGGGGATTAAAAGATGTAGGGGGAAGTTAGAGAGCATGTAAAAGGTTGTGTAGAGACGTTCATTTGGGCGAGAGTGAGTGCGAGAGGGGAAAGAGCAATTGGAGCTTGTAATTCCATTAGTTATGCTTTACTCGGTGAAGTTTCTTTTGTATGAAGCTGGGACGGCAGTAGTTAGCGGATGGATGAAGAGAACCGTATTTGTTGTTGTGATGTGAAAGGGGAGAAAGGCAAGGCAAAGGATACAAATACAAGTTTCCATTTCTGTCTTCCTTTTACAACTTTTCCTCACTCACTGACTGAGTAAACAAATAGTTAATTTATTACATACACAGACGAGAGGAATGCCTTCCAACTTTCCTTTATTGGTGGCTATGGCTCCTTATGGGACACAAAGCAGTTCAACAAAGCAACCAATTCCTCCGCATAATGCTGATGCCAAAGGCCCGGCTCTTCCATTTACAAACGCTTTAGTCACTCCATTCCATTATTCTCTCTTTCTTTCCACTACTATTTCTATGTATTTCTACCTACTCATATTATTGCAAAGCACTAATGTAGTCCCATTCATTCTAGCTATCCGATTGAGTGTGCACCAGTGCATCAAATGCCTTTCTGCTACAGATACCCCTCAAATGCTGAATACCTACTATAACACGTCCCTTACCCATTCACATATCAAAACAGCCAACGTATCGGCTGACATAACTGCCCACCCAGACATCTCTCACTACTCTCCTTACTCTTAATTCCCACACATTAATCTGCAGATTTAGTATATTCCCAATCCCCGCCTCAATTCTGGAAATACAGGGTGACCTACGCCTTCACAAATAATCAGTGGCGCTAACACCTATAGGGTGCACATTTTCCACCCAAAAATTTCACAATTATCTTTAAATAATACAGAATTCACATTGTTGCATATTTATGACGCTCTGTGGTACAAAAACTCGAAAACTTCGGTTTAACGCAGAAATGAGTTTTTTAATGCATTAACTAAATATTCCATTTATTCAAAATGTCGCGAAATTTGGTTAATTTAATTTCTCCCATCTTAAAACAGTGTCTGTTTACCATCAAACTACCATTACATCATCCTGTGATACCTGATAATGAAAGGATAATGAAATATAATTAATAGATAACGCCTTGAACATTGTACATTACGTAAAAGACACACTTCTAACATGCGTACACTGTTTTTCAATGATCAGCAGACTTCTTCACAGCAATTAATCCACGGCAATAAATTTGGAACCATAATGCGAATGCACTAATACAATACCTATTTTGTACTTTAGACATTTATTACACAAAAGCAATTAATGAATTTGTTGCTTGTACTCACATGTTAGGTGAATGTTTGGCCTAATAAATGTCGTCAAATAATAAGGGCATTAATTTGTAGATGGTATCTCAAACTATTATGTATGGCCACAATGCAATAAGATTGCAAATGATTGAATATTAGAGAGAAAGAATGGTCACCTGAAATTCCGTCGTACGTCCACCACTCCTCCCAGCTAACCGCTAACGACTCTGTAAACAATAAAATGAAATTAGTTCATATGTTCTCATAAAAGTGTTGATTGTGATGTAAGTGAAGTGAAAGCAGTTCTACCCGTATGCACTACTACCACAAGCCTTTTCCACATATTAGTATGTACTTGCATAAGACATTAATAATGTAATCTGCAGCGGGTAGCTTACAGCGTAATGTATAGCGATCGTTAGGTTTGTTTACTTCCGTGTGCTCATGGCCAGTACTTATGTAATTGTAGATGTACTTACACGTATGCATAGGCATTTATGTGGTGGGGAATGAATGATAGATGCAATTAAATGTGCTCTTGATTTGCACAACTTGATTAATTCATAGCGTTTAGGTAAATCTGTGAACATTGCAAAGAGGGAGATTTGAAGCAGAGCACTGGGAGCAAAATATCCACCACGAGTGTACACGATGTATGATGTACACTTCTCTAGTCGAGCTGAATGGAGTTGAGTGGGAGTAATTAATTATTTTGGTTCACTTGATTCAATTGAAGAATTCACCCATTGCATAAATAATGGTATGGGTGCTCAGTTTACACTGGTTAATGAAGAGTAGCCACTCTTTCATGAACCTTTATTGTCATTGTTAGAGGACGGGGAACCACTAACTCATGAAATTATTAGTGTACATTATGTAATAGCAGGGCTGGCAAAATGAAAGAGATGTTTTCCTCGTGTAACATAATGTCCTGCTCCCACTGCTTATTTGCTCATGACCCGCGCCCCGCAGTCCACACACAAAGCACCCATTTAATTTCCATTCCTTTCATTATGTGGAAAACTTAAATGCGAATTACTCCATAAAATGCCTATTCACGTGCACCACACTTTCAGGACATGTGTTGATTGATAAAGCATTTTATTTGCACCCGCATTGTGCAAAGCTTACTATTTACATTTCTATGCAAAAGCTCTTTCAATGTGTCTCTCGTAATCAGTTGGATTGCAAGAGTTCAAAGGAAGGATTTAAACCTACTTGTAGCCACCCACGCACCAATGAGCTTGATAAGGTTAAAAGTCAAAATAATTCTTACAAGATCTTATAAATATTTGTAAAATTCCTTAATTAGAATCTAACAGAAAAATCGGATTGTATGAAAGCTAAAATATTTGCAAGCGACAGAGCATATTCAAAAATAAATATCCTAAGGATTGAAACTCTTGTATTTTTTGTGCATTGCACCATTGTATCAGCAGTTTTTTTTGTTACTAATGCTTAAAAAACGATATGGTATATGGTATCAATGTAAGTACGTAATGCCATTCAATCGTTGTGTAGAAGAGGAAATTCAAATAAAACTAATGTGTTGGCAATTACAATGATAGGATTCAACCGAAGGCAACATGAAATACAAGGTTTTAACATTATCTTGCGTATAGAAGATTGCTCGCAATTTTCAGCCATCGTAAATAAAGGTGAATGTATTGTGCTAACCAATGATATAATATTGATACATATAAAACATCGTGGTTTAAATAACAGTTGCAGCAGCTAGTTATAAACTGCGCACCGTTCTGCATCTCATCCCATTTTCACGAGCAAAAATTGTTCCTTCTTGCAATTTTATTTCTCCATTGCATTTTATTCTCCAACGAAACAAGTGAAAGTTAAAAAAAACACAATAAACCGTGGAGGTACATGTAATGGGACATTATGTGTAAAATATTGCTTTCTAATTATAAGTGGTGCAATGGGAAAGGAACGTAAGCAACACCAGTTTACATACTAAAAGTGACTGGCGACATATCCCAATGCTTGTACACTTATCCTTAATTTAGAATACTGTCGAGAGAAAGGATCAGAGTGCATTTAACGCTTTTCCAATGTTGTAATAGAATTGCACAGCAAGAAACTGAATGGCCTTTAACATTGAGAGAGGCATGTAATAAAGATCGTTGCGCAATGTTTACCTAGAATTCGTTGGAATGGAAATAGCACCTTATAGTAAGAAAATAAAAAGTGAATGGTAACAGAAGATATAGAATATAAAACAATATAGAGAAGGTCGGAAGATGACTGGCTGCACGATATATTACCTACAGAATAATATACACCATTAAGTATATGAGTAAGTAGACAGAACACGATTTTTATTACTGACGTGCATTTGTTCTCCATGGATTCTGTCTATAGGTTTGCATGTAAGCCCATGGGCACGGCCGATACTACATGCTACATGTGTACTATTTATGTGATACAATACAGTGCCTCCTGACCTGATGTTTACTAGGTGCAGGTATGTACTTACTTTCTTCTCTATTTCTAGAATATAAAATGAAATGAAAATTGAATCAGTACAAGAGAGACAGGAAGAGAGTATATACTTCGAGTTGAGTAGTCGCTAGACTTGAAGTTTTATGGTGGGTGGTGAAACCAAAGCGGTAATTTCCTATTGACTATTCGCATTATTACATTTGAAAATCGAAACTTGTAGTTTACTTACATTAGAGAGCAGAAGACAGCATTATTGCACTATATGTGACTATATATAAGAAGGCGAGGATAGGAGACTACTCCGTTGCTCTCTCTCTCACTCTCTCATTCTCCTCTCTGAGCTACATGATAGAGTATTATGGAGTTATGGAGATGAGAGAGAAAAGATACACACATGGCATCGTCATGCAATGTTTTCATGAATTACGTACAGTCAACTGTATGCTACATGCATCAGTGGATATTAAAGTTCGGGCCGACATACTTTCCCCCATTTCTTATAAATCAGAAACTATTCGAGCCTTTTTTTTTCAGCAAAACTGCATTAAATTGATTGAAAAGATCCTTATTACGGAATTTTGATGCCGCGAGCATAAATACATAAACGTCTAAAAATTTCATTACCTATGACACCTGAAAAAATTAATTTTAATTAAATTCAACTCGTAATTGATCCTATAGTCAATATTAAAAGTATCCATTTTCAGTATTTCGCAAACCAGAGGAGATACAAACTGTTTTATTGAAATCTGAATTTATAGAATGAAAAATTTTTCCCCATTCCGAATCGATTTCACATCAAAATTAGACTGAATCAGTCCTACCTCTGCTTCCACACACACACATAAGGTACATATGTAAGCAATATGCAAGCTGCATGCACACATTGACTCGCAGGCATACGGTTTGTTACCTAAAGGCTCGTCCGCCTTCCGCGTACTTACGTGCCTACATGTGACGGGAAATAGCAAATTACCATTTAGAAGCTGAAATGCTCTTTGTACGCCGTGGCTGAAGTCTTAGAAGTTTCGGCTTGTAGGAAAACCTGGATAATGTATTCATGAGAATTTCCAATACAAGGGAAGATCGAAAACTGTAATAAAACATAAATTGAGTCATGCAGTGGTTCGAGTGGTTGAAAATCAGACGCCACCGATCGCGTTGGTGGTTAGACTCTCTCACATTTTACATCCCCGAATAACTATACAGAGTACAGTGCGAACGAGCCAGTGTACACAGAGTTGGGCAACGGAAGAATGCTACTAGCAAACACTGGCAACGACTTGACTCTGTTAGAGATCACCGCTCAATATGTTAAAAAGCAACCAAGTCAAGTGAACTGAAGGGATAGTGACTGGCCTGGCGGGGTGCTTGCTTTCTCTTTCCTCTCTTTCCTTGACTCAAGTCAAGTGGCTAAACGTGCACACACAGAAAATACAAAATATACTACAGGACACGAGACAGAAATGTTACACAGAGACGACCCAATATACGTACTACAAGTGCAATCCACGAGTTTACGGCGTTTTTCTTTCAAATGTGTAATAATGGTCGTAGGGAAATATTTTGTCGAGTTTGCATTGTAGAGCAGCGAGAGAAAAAACTCGGAAATTGACAATACATATTAAATACCAATTCGCTATTTTCCGACATGGGATGAGAGGCCGAACAACCTGAATCATTGATTTCGCAATACGCATTGTGAATTCTTCTTTTATATCTGTACAAATATCGTATGCATCGAGCTGGGAATATTTGCAAGTTATAAAGCTATACCAAGTGTACACAAAGAGAGACAACTGCTGACTTTTATAGTTTCTTTCTTTTTTCCTTGGGTGCTGTGAGTACACAGTAAATGCGAATCGTAGGATCTATGTATGTAAACGTGCGCAAGTTAAATACTCGTGATGTAAATAGAACTTTTTGTGAATCAGCATCTTTCGACAATATACTACGTGTAAGGAGGGGATTTTTTTTACAATTCACTTATGCATACGTGTAGCTACAGAGTGACTAGATCGGTACGAATGGTTTATTCATTGATTCAGGTGATAGTAGTAGCTTAAGAAGTAGAACGTTGAATGTGTAGCAAAAGGAAGACATGGATTGTACAGCCAGTTAGCACATTGAGTGAAGTAGTAGGCGGATAATGTTTCCTAAGTGAACTCCTTCATGAGTAGCTGGAGATATGTACCATTAGGAGAACACATATATTAACTGTAGATACGTATCTGTAAAATTATCGAATTATTTCCCTTACATCACAATGAAGAAGAAAGGAAGCAATTGAAATGTGTACTGTAAAGTTTTCGGCAACTTTTCCGCCAGTGTCTGTGTGGAAGTGGCGGTAAAGCGGAAAGGGGCAACGAACACGTTACACTGCCTATATACTATCTAGTAGTAGTGATGGTGTACTGGTAGTAATATAAATATAGGGAAACTGTGGCTGGCTTCACAGCAACGGAGCATATTGTTCAAAGGGGAGTGAAAGTGCTACAAGCAGTAGACAGACAAAGGGAAGGAAATAAAGAGAAACAGAGCTAATAGACGAGAGACGACAGAATGAGACGAGACGAGACATGACCAGAGACGAGAGACTGAATGGAAAGAGCAAACAGGAAAAAAAATAAGTTGTTCTTCTGTGAGAACGAGGAGAAAGTGCACCACGACTCACGTATAGACAATAGGTGGGTAGACGCATTTGAAATGCTGCTGCTGTGTATGTAGACTGACGTGCACATGGAACAAGTAATGGTAGTAGTGGTATAGCATGTGAGCGGTGAAAAGTGAGAGAACCCAGAGATCGCACAGTGCAACACACAAACAAGCAAATGTTCTCGGAGAACGGCAAAGAAATTTAACGTATGCTGTTGTTGATGCGTTTCGGAAATCGGAAAAACCATCGAGGATTAGAACTTGGGCTCTCTCTCTCTCGCTCTCTCGCTCTTTCTCTCTTTCTCTCTCTGCCCTATCCACATACTACATTCACCAATTCCCATTACAATCAATAAGCACAGAGAAAACAAGGGAAAGCGACGTCGTCGTTGTACAACACTGGATGCACACACAGGAACCTCTGTAATGCGCACAGAATGTGCATGTATGTTTGTTTGTATGTTCTTTGTAAGAATGGCTAGGTAATAAGAGAAAGAAGTGAGAGTGGAATGACAAACAATTCCACTGCCGCTCGTCCCACCAACCGAAACCAACTCAACTACAAAAAATTGCAAGAGGGCGACAGATAAATTACGTATATGACATATTAACTTTCTATTATATATTTAGAGTGTTTTCTCTGTGTGGGAGAGAGAGAGAGAGAGTGAGTCAGTGTAACTCTAGGCGGCTCACAATAACTGCGTGCAGGAATAAGTGTCTACATATTTAATAGGTAAGTGGAAAGGGGGAAAGGCTTTGTGATGTGTTGCATGTGGAAGTGCAGAGAGCAATGATATGTAAAAGGGAAAAGTTTGCCAAGGAATTGAAGTGGAGAAGGTAAGGAGGTTTGCAGAGGAGATGGGGAGTAACAGAGAGACACAGAGAGTTTGTTCATGCAGGACTCCAAATGAATGCGAATCCAATATGAACACAATGTGAATACAATATTATTATGAATAACACACACGTGGAATTATGTGGGAGGCCGCTTACATACATAAGTGGAGAAAGGACATAAGTAGGATGGCGTAATAAATTGCCGAGATTTATAGAGAAGAGAAAGTGAAGGTTGTAGTTGTGACGTTGTTGGGCTCAGATGGCCAATATTCTCCGTTAGTGTATTCTTGTCTCGCTTGTCTCTCGTCCTGTCTCTCTCTCTCTCTCTCTCTCTCTCTCCCTGTTCTCTACTTCCACACTGCAGAAAACTTTTGCGGGAGCCTTCTTCCGAAATTTTGGCCAACAGACGTTTATATCTACCTAAATACTATTATGTACACACACCACCTACGCAGTTTGTACTGTGTGCTGTGCTGGTGACTGTTCCGATCTCATTTGTGCACACTATCACCACCATGGGCTAAATGCATTACATTCAACGCTGCTCGTGTACTTACTCACTTGTGGAAATCTGCCCGGCTTTTATGTGAGAGGGCACTAATAGAGAGAGAAAGAGTACCTAGATATATATAGTGCTAAAATGTGTGCATAAAATATTAAAATACCACTACTCGTACAGTTGGGCTAAAACAGTGTTCATTGTACGAACAATCAGGGTTTCTTAATTTCCATTATTTCCCCCACCCAACCCTACGAAAGGCGTAAAATTGTGAATTTTCAAAAAAGAACTCTGTCATTGACGGAATTAAAATTTCAACAGTGATTCAATGTTTTTTAATTGAAGAAGTATTTTCGGTCGTGGATATCAGTGAATCTTTTAAATAATTACAAGTTATCGAAAAGCATATTAGGTATATGTATAGGTTTGGTTGTACGACTTTTAAATTATTTTAACAATTTAAAATGTCGCTTCTCAAACCTCGGAGCGATATTCAGTTTCTCACACCTGTTTCTCACACTGCGGTTCTGCCACTTGAAACCCTGACCATCATTCACAATCTCATGCATTTCGGTATAACATAAATGTTGTTTTAACTTTCACTATCTATTAGCTTTGCTGTACCGATAAGAAAACCGTTCATTCCGATTTTATATGCACATTTCGTTTAGTAGAGGATATACTGACACATGGGTTGTGTCTATTTCAATTTTCTTAGAGTATTGGAAATGCCACAATGGATTCCTAAAAGAGATCACGAAAGAGTCATTCAAATAAAATATTATAGTAAAAATCTTGATAGAAAAATTGATAATAATTTTAAAAACTTTGCTACATAAATTATGAATTCTTAATTTGTTTGGTTTCATTCGACCATTGGGAGCAATGTTTTGTTAAGATTCAATGAAAGGCATTAAAAGAATGTTCACCATGAAACAAAGATAATGTATGTAATGTATGTAAATAGATTAAGTTTCTTCGAATATTTTCTGAAATATACATTTTTTAAACGTGTTTCTATGCGAAGTTCAAAAGTATTTTTGCAAAGACCATTCTTTTTCCTTTATTATTCACTCGTATGTGTTTTACAGAGCCTTGGTATAATGTAATTTTTCTTAAGTATTCAACGCATTCGTTCAAATCTTGAACTTTTTTTTACTGTCGAGCTACATTTCATATCTTAATTATTCGTAAGCTCGGAGAGCTGATTTCACTAGTTTCAAATGCTTAAAGCTACAAGCATAAAAATAACTTTGATTAGAAAAACGTTCAGAGCGTGGTACTCTTTTGCAAGAGATGGGAGGTTATAAAAATCACTATCTACTCTGCTCACTCAGAGATGTGTGTATGTACATGTGATGGAAATAAATCCTTGCTTTTAAACATTAAGAGATTAAAAAATCGTGGTTTATGAATTTATGAATTCGTTTTCTAAATAAAAACTGTGACTCTGCAAGTTGAACTTTAACAAATAAAATCATACTATACTTGGAGGGAATGTAGGAGTGTTTATTTGTATGTATATTAGGAAACAGCAACCTTACAGCAAATAAGCAACAAAGAGCAGCAGAAAAACATTTATTTCTCTGAAAATCACATTTATATCCGTTCATATAAGACAGAAACGTTTTGGAATATAAATAGTTCCTTAAAATGTTTGTGTAATGTAAAATGAGATCTAATGATTCCTAGAAATGCCTCCAAAGTTTGAAATTAAAAATTATTTCCTCAACTGATGAAATAGCAGCATTCATATGGCCATTTAGATTAATTACTAGTATCGATCAAATTCCTCAACATATTCCGAACATACTTTTTTTAAACTTTGCTAATTTTTTATTTCTGTAAATGGTAAACATCAGTCATAGGCAATCGCAGTTGTCTGCGAAAATTCCGTTGCTTGAAAGAACGCAGTTATAGAGGTAGCAGTGCACTTATAGGCAATCTACAGATCTCCTGGTGAATCTCAGCTTGAGGCTTTGAGTTAGAGCAATGAGTTATGCCTTTTCTATATTTAGTCTTCCAGAGAGCAGCCACTGCTCATTAGAGGACTTGGAAAGTTTTCCCTAAATATAATCTACTTATATATGAGAGGCTGGCTTCGGTCGAAAACTATCCGTACATGTGTATCTAATTAAAGTTGTTGATAAATGATACGTACTTTCTAAATGAATGTGTACAGTTGAAGATGGCGCCAGTATCTCCCCCGCCAGAATATCGTATTCATCAATGCATAAAGAGCCCCTCTAATCTATTCATGACTACGAGTTTACTGGCGAAGTAATAGTATCCCATCTTGATTGTTTGACTTTTGTGATTTTTGTTGTATTGGCAAAGGATGGGATATTTGGTGAAAATGGGGTGAAAGTAAAAGAGTGAAAAGTATGTACATAAATAAGTGGGCTTTGTCGTATCTACAGTCTAAAAGACTAGAAGAAAGTAGCAGTTGATGTGAAAAATTGGGTTTGGTAAAAGGAGCGGAAGAGTTCAGAGAAAAGGAGAAGAGAGAGAGAGAGAGAACTAAGACGAGTCGACTAGTCAACTCACTTGAGTGAATCGTTCTTTGAAATATTTATTCTCCGTGAAAGCCATACTTTGTTTTTTCTCTTCAAACTTTTTCGATGAATGGAATAACAACTTTCTGACAGTAGAACTCCAGAGGAGCTAGCCTTTTCTTCTCCCAACGATCACATCACAGCTCTGCCTCTAGAACATATCTATGTACATATTACAGTACGTATACTACATGAATACCCCTCTCTCTCTCTCCACTAGTCTGTAGTGGCCAACAAAATGGAGCACTAGAACTTCCAATGCAAGAAATTCTCAAACTTTCTTTTTTCAAACTATTTACGACGAGTCTAGACTTTCATATACGTGTATACCTACCTACAGAGCTTACACGGAGATACAGACAAGACCAATGCCAGTAGCTACTGGTAGTTACTGCCATTACATGCATCAGATGTGATTTTATGTTTCTAAATAGACGAACTACCAATGTAACATAGTGACGGAGTTGTAATGACAGGTACTCACTGCTATTATACTGACACGAATCCATTGCTACACAATCTACACCATACGAGTGCTAATCCGCTCTATGTGTCTAGTGTCTCTACATACGGAACAACTCCATATACTGAAAAACAGCTACAACGTTACTTTCTCCCACTTTCTCTCTTTTCCGCTGGCACTGTCTCTCTTGCTCTCACGCGTCTATCGTCTACTTAAGACATACGTAGATGGATACACTGAGTGTCTGCGATTAGTACCTGCATGAATGTAAGTTGTTTGAAGCGTCTACTTGCTCAGCCACTCGTCTCGCCATTCCAACAGCCTCTCTCGTCCCACAGAGATGTACACGCCCTTACTTAAAACAAAATAGTAGAGACGAGCAGATAAAATACCAAGAGAAGCAAAATGCCGTTTTAAGACTCCTCTCTCTCTCTCACTCTGTTTCTCTCTCCACTGCTCGTTGTAAGGACTGGATGAGTGTTTCTTCGGAACACGGCCATATGTGAAATGCAGCATGGGTAACTCCGACTACAATCATCCATCTACCTATCTATCCATCCATCCATCCATCCATCTGAACAAACGAAAAGGAATTCATCATTCATCTCCAACTTTGTTCATTGTCAGTCACTGAGCTCTACACACATTTCCCATTTGCTCTCCACACTATTTATATACATGAGAGTAAGAAAACTTTCTGAGCTAATGCCCTCACGAAATCACAATAGTCACTTTCTGGATATTGAACGCGAGGGGAGAGCTTAAAAATACAGGGAAGGGGACATTCTGGATATTTCCTGCTTACGTAGTACAATATGATGGATTTGTACGTTTCTATAATTGTCAAGTTGTTTACAGTAAGAATTTGAACGAGATAATTTATTATCGTATCTACAGCATTTGATTTTTTCAATTGCGTACACCTTTAACAGAAGTATATGACAAATATCGTACCTCTGCCCCAGAAAAACTGTTCCTTCTTCAGCTTATCGTATGAGGAATTCCTAGAGTACAGTGAATGAATGTATAGTTTAGAGTTACTAAATAAGTTGGTGGGATGACAAGGCTACAATGTATCCAGAGAATGGTTTCCGGCCCTGAGACAAATCATTAAGCGTTGAACTGTGAGCGGAATGGAAAACAGAAATATAAAACTAGCTATCTGTTGAGCAAAATGGGATAGTTGATTGTGTGCCTGGATGTTGTCGAATTCGGACTTGAGATAAGTATCTGTCTGAATGTAGAATGCGTTTGGAGCAGTATGTATGAAATATCTCTGGGACAGAACAATTCCCCATGTAGCACATGCACATGGAGTGGAGAGTAGTGGAGCGAATAGATTGAATTCCATTCTCACTACTCGGAACAATAAGAGAGTGAGAGAGAGTGAGACAGGCCACATAGGCATATAGCCAGAGACGAATGTACAGAGAGAGTCAAAGTCAACAAGAGCAACGTAATGTGATTTAGTCTCCTATGAATGATGATGATGGGCAGAAAGAGAAGGAAGGGCTGAAGGACGCCTTCCTTCCTTCCTTTCTCTCACACATCTACGTGAAGCCCTCCCTTCCATAACGAAAAGAGATTAGATACATATCTCAATGTATTATGTAACAACTACGTGGCATGCAATCGAATGCAAAGTAGCAGAACGCTCACTTGACACCCAGGTACACAAAACAGCCGCTTAAATACATGCACATTCGACTTAATGCACTTTCATGCTTTCGCAACGCTAAATATATAGTTCGGCTGCTAACAAAATTGCGCCACACAGTATGCTTATACATAGAAATAAATACAGAATACCAAAAACCATTGTCCAGGCTAAAAGTATGCTGTGAATTCCATGCAAAAGTATTCAAAGACAGGATAAAAGCTAAAGTGCAGCTAAATTTCCCTAAAATCTGACTTTTAAACTTGGCCGATTGATTCTGTAATGACTGAAATGTACTGTGCTAAGGAAAAATTTATAGGATAGATAATAGGAGAAAACTACTATTTGTTTAACCCATTTGGCTGGAATTGTACAGATTATCACCATTGATCTGTTTTATTTTGCATTTTAAAAAGCTCGGAGCCAAACTCAGACAACGTATTATCATATCGCTCTGGTGGTTTTCAGATTGACAGAAGCACACAATAAATATTCACCATGTGATAAGAAATCGTGACCACTGCACCGTGAAACTAGTCAGAATTCGATCAGCATGCAATTAATTATTTAAAAATGTGATTGGAAAATGTAAATTGCTGTTTAAATATTAATGGATTGGTTTTTATTTCTGCAAATTTATGAATTGATTGATTTTTTAAATTTTTAATTGCTCCCATCAACTGAAACCATTTTTTTCTTATATAAACATTAATTAAAATAGTCTAAAAAAACAAGCATAATATTTTAGCCACTGTATTCATTATTTTTTGTTTTGCAAGCGGGATTAAACAATTTCGAGGTTAGCGAAGAATCCCTAGTGGCAAAAATAGATATAATTAGAGGTCGTTATTAGTAATGGGGGCAATTTAAAATCGTGGAATGTTCCCCTAAAAAGCAAAGGTTAATTGGCTGACACAGTATGGAGCAATTTTTGTTGCTGTCGTGCTACAGGATTTTTCATCTTTATTCTTGCATGAATATTAAGTAGAAAGTAGACCTTTGTGTATCTAGTAGTAAAAGTACATCGATATCAGCCTTGTTTCCTTTCTCATAATAGTTCGTCGTAGTTACAAATAGGGTTTTGGTGGAAGGGAGGGAGACGCCAGCTACGTTGCATATACTGCCGTTTTAATAGTACAATCAGATTTACATAACTGCAAGTGCATATAAGTAAAGGGGGCATTCGAGGCACACTTGCTCAAGGTACTTTAGTGAAACTGAATTACCAGAAAGAGCATTGTGAGGTTACACAGGGAAATATGCACACACAGAGAGACAAGAGCGCAGAATGCCCTGCTTCAGATCAGACACAGAGAGTAGAAACAGAGTGCGAGTCATCTGTTCACCCCGGTGTTAGTCTTTTGCCAGGGTGAACTGTATTGTGTGCATTGTTTAGACTCTTGCCTTTCGGCAGTCACTTTCACACAAAGAAATTCGGCACATATATTCAGCTCACTGCTAGTCACATGTAAGGACGGGCAGAGAGACAGCATAATAATCCACTAGGTAAGTGTCTCCGTGTCGTATGTGTACTCTGTACTATATATACACGTTGTAGTACTTGGTAGGCAGTGTGGAGGCACAGTGACTGAATGAGATTGAACTGTGGTTGTTAAGTCGAGTCGTATCGTCCATCCGTCCATCTCCCTTCTCATCTCATTCTCTCTCTCTCTCTCTCGCTTTCTCTTCTAAAGTTTTGTCGGTCCTGTCGCTCCTCTATATGCCTGCCACTACCTATACACACACGTACATAAGTGGAGAGAAAGCGACAGAGACAGTGGAATGTATTGCGAATGCTGTGCCGTGTCTTTCCCCTCCTTTGGTTTAGCTGCTCACTTTTGTGTTTTGCTCTGATAGCTGATCCGAATTCAGCAGTTCAAGTTTTAACTTAAGTTTAGTTTAGTTCATCCTGCTCTCTGTCGTCTCTGTGTCTCTAAGGCAGTTCCTGTCTCTTCTTTTCTTTTCCTATGGCTGCTTATTCGGTGACTCTCTCTCTCTCTCTCTTCGCTTTTTCTCAGCACAAGGAGGTGAATAAGGAGGCAAATGTCACGGAAGCTCTGATATGGATAAATAATAGAAGAGGGGATTCGCGAGTCACTTGACTTGACTGCAAGGGAATAGAAGGCATTCAATAGAATGGCTGCTGAGTAGTACATACACATTCACACAGAGACACAGACTCCACGTATTCATACCTCGTATATATATATATACACAATCCTGTATTCATCCAGTTCACAAATAGAACAAGTGGGCAGTACGATCCTTATACTTAACTTGCCTACCTACCAAATTCATGTACACTATACTTACTTATATACATACATGCAGCAATACAAAGAGTTTACTACAAGTACCTACTACATGCCTTGTTAGATATATTTGTGTGGGATGCATGGCCTATCTGTGCACAGCCACTACTGCCAGTAACTAAGTACGAGAGAGAGAGAGAGGAGAGAGAGAGAGAAGCAAAAGAGAGATTCATCCGTTCAACTCCACTCATCTTAGTAAGAGTCCCTATATTTATTGAATGTCTTTAAATCGTAATCGTGGCTCCGAGAGTAGGCAACCATTAGATTACAACTTGGGCTATTTGTGTGCGGCCTCGTAAATTACGGAGGCTAGATCAGCTCCACGATTCTGATGTACTACTCCCGTGCACTTGACTCTCTCTCTTTCTCTCGCTCCTTTTCTCCGTCTACTGCTTGCACACGCTTTACACACTCTCACGAGCAGTCTGGCAGTATCTAGTAGCACAGGCCTTACTTGTACGCTATCGTCCACTTCACCAACCCAAGACCAGCACAGAAAGAGGAAATGCGACATTATATACCTATAGCAGTATAGCAACCGCCTATATGCATTACGGTATTGAAGGAGAGCGAGAGTAGAACTCAACAACTCTATCTATTCTTGGAAAATAGCTCTAGACCATGGAGTAGTGTGCGTGTGTAGATATGTGTGTGTGCATGTGTCTCTGGACTATGTGTGAACGGTAGTATATATAAATGGGGCTGTCTGACGGGTGAAAGTTCTATTTGGAAGTTAGGCATGAGAGAGGGAAAGCGAGTTAATACATTCGGTAAGTATAGAAGGGAAGAGAGAAACAAGAGTTTCGATGAATAGATTACAGAGAAACAGGAAGGGATCCACGCAACTTACTGCTACTGCTGCTACTCGAACAGACAGGCCTATCTACTTAACGTTAATATAAGTAGGGAGGCGTGTAGGACAAGTCTCTTTGTCAGTGTTGGTGAGCAGGAGAGTGAGCTGAGCTCGGTGGAATGAGTACAAATAGATATGAGAGAAAGAGGATGTAGTTACACACGACAAATAAATAGGTAGACATCCGTACAAATAGCGTCACACACACATTCTTAAGAGTGCACCCGTAGTGCACTGCACTCACTCAATCACTCTCTGTGCAATGGTGACTGGCAGCAAACGAAAATGAATGATGAGCTTAGCAAAGCAACTGGCTTCAGTTACTTGGCCCTCTTTATCTTCATAGAAAAGCTGTACGCACACAGCACCCAGCCAACCACCCAGTCACCTTCTCAACACCGTCAGCTACGCTCCTCGTCACATTTTTTTTTGTAGAACTCCATGCAGCCTTAGTTATATGCGACACAGGCAAAGTAGTGCAGGCTGCTGCTCGTTCCATAGAACTTCTAATAGAGTATGAGGATCTTTGTACACTTCTTGGCCATCTGAAACTGCATCCATGTAAATATCTATTTAGATATTTACTATCTAAAATAGTGGAAGGGGAAGAAAGAGACGCTAGTCTATGTATTTACGAACAAGATTTTCCTGCAGCCTTGTCCTTCACTCTGCTGTCCTCCAACTGGCAGACGTATATTATTATATATACTAGCGTTGCTACTTCTATCATGTAGATTTGGATGCAGAATGTACGCGGCGGACACTACATAAGTAATAACTATTATGTCTAGACAGACGGAATCCGCGAGGATCAAGTGTGGGAAAGCGGGGAGTAAAACACCGGTGTGCTGAATATGCGGCCGTTGCCACAATAAGAATTCCTGAGATGTTTGCTAGGCAAACGTCGGAGGACGCCGCATGGAGAAGGCGACAAGCAAAACATTTGTGCTCTGTATTCGTCATCTCCATTAATTATTTCTTTCATTAAGCACCACACGAATTGTAGTTGTAAAAGGTGCACGGCCAACCATGCATTCCTCTCTTGTCCCCTTCTTGTCAATGACTAATTAAGAAAGAGGTAGAGGATATCCCATTCAATAATTGAGCCCCAGGATCTCAGCTCACTTATTTATGAGCTCGTGTCATCTTAACACTGATTATACAATTCTCGTCAATCAGCCCACAGTAAGTATTGCAGAATAAATGTACACTAATAGTGTACTAGAAACTAATATAATCAATTAAGACCACTAACAGTGAGAAATCAATATGCCGTCTAATGAAGCAGCCAGTGGTCGTTGGACAGACTGACAAGTTCACTAAAATTTCTTCTTATATAGCTCATGTATCTTTATATACAGATTTTAATGCACTATATAGCTAATAGGTTGTAGAAAAAGAGAAGAGAGTGGAATTACCGACTGATGGCATTGCTTAGAGGGGATTTTGCAGAGAAATATATGTGGTTGGTTGGTTCGAGTACTTTGTCAATACAGTAAGCCACATAAGGTCTGAAAAATTCAAACACATTCACTACATGTACATATGTAGTGACTGTTGGTGTTATTCTTCTGCTACGAAGTAGAAGAGCCAGCTCAGAGTCATCGGTGATTCTCCCTAGTTATAAAGATTACATATAAAATACGTATACTAAAAGTAAATAAATATGTTCAGCCACAGATCTGGATAGACTTGTTCTGTAGTAACCTGTGACTGGGGAAAGTGGAGAGGTTGGCTGGCAAAGAGTCGAGTCTGGGGTGTGCTCATACAGATGAGAGTTGGTGGCTGGGGATATGGAAGTTGTGCACGAGGGAAATGAGAGCAATAAGCAGTAATCCATAACAGTCAACCAATAAATAGGAAGGCTACTCTCTCAGCATCTCTGCTGCCCTGGCCTGATTAATACACCCTAATTAGGAAATGGACAGAGTTAAAGCTCCATTATGGTCAAATGGAGAGGAAGGACATTAGGACTTTTAGCGACCTTAAAGGACTATTTGCGATCCCATACATTCAATGTGTGTTACCTATGCAACAGCATACTCTGTGTGTTCAGTGTGTTGGTGGCGATCGTTGTGATGGCACACGGGTTGGCCACCCAGTCTCAAAAATCCAATGTACTAAGTAATTCTAAGAATAAATAGCACTCTCTCGGTGACCACCACTTTCCCTCATTCTTTGCTTCAGTGGATCCGCATAGGAGCCCACGTTGTTACGACTGAATGGTAGCCCTTCACATTGCTTCGCTACATCTTTCCATCTTTGTGAAAGTACTTCTAGCTGCAGGCCAACACCACCATACATACAGCATACAGCTTACCAACCTATTGATAGAAGTGCGTGCCTGTACCCTTCTGCAAGTAGCAATGTATTATGTAGCCGTAACGTAACCTTTAGATCCACTCACACTTGTACGTAAAATGTTCCTTTGGCATATCAGCACCATTTCTCCATAACAAGAAGTTAAAGTGAAGCGGCCGTGTGACACAGTACTATGTATTTAGTAGGGTCGATACTGTGGATGGGGTCTTTTAGGGCTATCACCTAAATAACATTGGAAATAAGAGTATGAAATTTTACATCTTGTCAGTTTTAGAGAATTTCTGTGGTTTTTGGATTGTAGTAGTGGTATTGGCAGTAATAGAGGAAATCCTCAGTGGACTGGACACTAAGTAGTTGGTGGACGGAGGAGGCGATGCATCACCTAAAGCATTCTTCTCGGCATCCTTGATTCTACATGATTAAGATGCTTGATATTTCGTTAGTTTTTATGTTTCATTTATTTGTAGGAATGAGTTTTTCCTTACGATACGAGAGGAAAACGCTTCAAGGATCGCATCACTAAGCTTTAGAGGCTGGATCTGCTTTTATCACCAACCGTTCCGTTTGCACACGTCTAAAACGGCCTAATACTCGCCCTACATGGCTACTCTACTACACAGCAGAGTGTGAGTGACTGAGGGGGAACTGAATGAAAACTCAGCATAGGAATGTCGAAGCACCAAATTGAAAAGCAGAATAGATTGTGACTATTCGGAATATATTGCACTTTCCCGCTGCTTCGTGGCAAAATGCCTTTTCTTCGTCAGCACCAGCGAGAAAGGTCAATCGTGGAAAGGCCCATTTTTCAGATGTGTCATTATTTCTATGCACGATATTCCCATTCTACCTGACCCAGATACGGTGATTGATCCGGCACAGGTCATGTTTCTTCAAACCGGCTTCCGTGCTCAGAAACATTGCCAACTCAAACATTGTTAACATAATGGAGTGGACAATTTTTGAAATCCGTACGAGTCAAATAATTCTTCAGATCTGAAGTAATAGTTTAACATTTGGAAGCCAATTGTTTGGGAAAGAGTAAAAGTAAAGAAGGATGGATTCAATGGAATGGATTTCGTAGAAACAATCAATAATAATTAAAATCGGAATCAAAACATTTAATAATTTCGTATAATTACCCCTTTTATGTCCATTTCACATTGTAAATAAAATATCTACATCTAAAATTAATTAGCAAAAAGTATAGAACTTGTGTGTAGTATAAAGTCCAACTTAAATTGGTTAACTTCTGAGAAATAATATTCAGACATAAAGAGATGTAGCACTGAAAATACCAACGATTTCTGCAAAGAGCTGAATAGATTTTTTTGTAATCCCATATTTGTAGGTTTCAGTAGACATTTAATTCACTAAAGTCAGTTGATGGTTAATATAGACACAATATTAAAAATTCATTTTGTAGGAATAAAGGAGAGCGATAGAACTTATTAACGACAGACAATGTAGGTCTCCCATATGAGAATTGTTTGATGTAAATTTGAATAAGGAGAAATGCATATAGGAGATGATTCGTCATTTTGCGGTCGTGCTGACACTTTATGAGTGAAAAGAGGAGAAAACACGGGATTTTTGACTGAAAACACCTTTGGAAAGAATCTAGTTAGATTTAACTGGAATTTATGGGTGATTTTACGAACCATTGTATTACTCTGGTGGCAATAATTCTCCCTTACTCCCTTACTATCCTATGACAACTTAAATGAAAAAATATCTTTTCTGTTGAACTTAAGGTCCTCTCACTTTCTCTATCTCGTCCGCGACTCTCTCCCCATCTCCACTGCAAATACATTTTTGTGTGCATCCCACAGTCAAGCAAGATATTGCATACTGCAGTAGGCACAGACACATACTGTGTATGTATACAGTAACACATATGCGACTTTTTTTCCCCAGCACTTCTTCCCCCCAAAACAGTTCAAATATAAATAGATACAAATATTACAGCGGAGAATGTACCTTGGCAGGTAGGCTAGCTTGTTAATTGTATCACACGAGCTTTCTCTGCTCCCCTCGCCTGGTGAAAGCATTCATAAACGTAGATAGTTGGTAGTTTCATATTTGGGGACGTGATGCAAGTAGTAACAAGTTAACTTTAAATACGAGTTGCCAGTATTTGGAGATAATATTCCATTCATTTCTTATTATCCTTTTGCGTCTCGGTAAATGCGGCAAAAGGAAGAGAAAGCGGAAACTGAGAAAGTCAAGAACAACAAACAGGTATTTCACATCCGCCAACGCCGACTCCCCAGACCAATGCCTTCACATTCACAGAAACAGGGGCAGAGATGCAGAGAAAAAATGAAAGAAACCTTAGAAGAACGACAAGAATGTCGTTCACCTACCAGCTTTCTTTCCTTCAAATGTCACAGTCAAAGAGAACTGGTATCTGTGGGTCTAGTAGATTTGTACATACCATGGTAGACACGTGGATGGTAGGGCAGAGGATCTGCGAGAATTCCTTCCAGCTCTTTTTCACCCTACTATAGCTTACTGACTGCACTCTCATACACTGTGAAGCATTCTGCTCTGAAGGCAAAGAAATCCATTCGAAGAGAGTGAGAGAGAGGGAATGTGAAATCCTGAGCTGGAAACGGTGAGCAGGGCGACCGTCTGCACAATGCGAAGCTCTATCAAAGTTTGACTCAACATATCAACTCGGCCAATCCTACATTTTTCCTCTGATGTTATTTTTAAGTTAAACGTGGTCAACCTTATCAAATACAGTGAAAATAATCCCAAGGCAAAAAATTTTTTTTTTACGTAAATACATGTGATGGAAAATAAGCCATATGTATATTCTGTCAAAATGTCACAAATTTCATCCATTCTACAGTGTGCGCGCATGCTGGCTCACAGTGTGATTTTTGTGTGCACAAATTACAGTAGCCAGTCACAGCCACAAAAAAGTTCCAACAAATTTAACCTGGAATTTAACGAGAAAATAGTTCGGCATTTATTTTGTGCAGCTTGTCTGCCCCAGCAACAGACTTTCTTTTCTCGTGTCTAGAGAACACGTGGTGTTTGTATTTTGCTGCAATGTCAATCACCGAAACAGAAGGAAAGCATTAAGCTACGACAGGATTCCACCAATAAAGTTTCTTTACTTTACGAACGATTCTATTTTACGAAGGACACAGGCATCGAACTCATCCCCAATTCGTCCTGCTCAACAGCTAATACATTGTCGGCTATCTGAACCTCAAACGAGGTACTCAAACTATATGTATTACAGATACTGGATATAGTCTTCTATTATTCTTGACTTCATTTAATGTCTGGTTTGTATTTTTTGTTTCGACTCGTTATGAAGTTTCCAAGATTCTTCGTAAAAGCTAGTAATTGGAAAATATAATATTAAACTGAAATTGGGTTTCTCAAGCTGCGAGGTATCAGCGCATTACATATTCATGGACCTTGTATTTCTGTGGTACTTAATTATTAACCATCTTCTTTGCTATCCCTATTAATTGCCACGATAAAATATTTTCCTATTTCCTAAAAAAACATTCTACGTCATTCGAACGAAAGAAATGAAACTTAGATACCTATTTGTCATCGGCATTTTAAAATAATGTTGTTGTTGTGTGAGGGTTCCCGTTTTACGTCAATGCGTTCGAATTTCAAGTGCAATATTGGTTAAGTGTTGATTAAGTTTGACTGTGACATGACGACCTTGGAACATAGCGTGCTGATTTAATAGCTTACTCTAAATTAATTATCGGATGGATTGTGCACTGAAGAGAATGATGAGGGTGTGTGGCTTGGACGAGTGGTGCTGGTCTGTCGTCTACTGTTTGCCATAGGCTTAGCTCGTCTCATAACTTTCACTTACTGATAAATAAGCCCGCGTGCATAAATCACGTCTTGGAAAAATTGGGACTAGAACAGGCGCCACCACTAGGCAAATATTTTCCCAGAATGTGATGGGCTGTAAAATTTAGTTGGCAAAGAGATAACAGCGAATTATTGGATTTTCTGGCTTTAACTGCATTAGCAACGAAAATTTATGACTGAAACACGGCTGCAAACCGTCCAACCACCAAGAAAACGGTTCTGTCAACTCTACCATCTTAAGCACGTAGGTATATATTGCATGTATACATAGCTGACTACTTCTCTTCCTATTAACAGAACAGGTAGGCCACAGAATGTAGGCGCATTAGTCACTGTGATATTACCTGTCTACTTTCTTTACATAATGCTCATATATTCTTACATTTGTTATTTACCAATTCATAAATATACATCATGTTTCCGTCAAATGCTGAAAGTAAGCAGCATTTCTAAAATATCTACCCAGCCACCACAGATTGAGATTTGCTCCAGTTTTTCTGTCCCATAAAAGTGGAATTACTTTACATATTCAAATGAAACACTGCTAACACCAATTCTCAGCCAATCAGTCAAAAGTTGAATCTGTTATCTGCAAATGACCATCTAATAAAAATGAATTTTGAATAAATCCCGCAACAAACTAAATACGAAGAAAAATTACTTTTCTAGAAAAGTTCATCTTTCACTTATTCAATTTCAAAAACAGTTTTCATCAAGAATCTAATTTTTTAAAACTTATTACCAGATAGAGTAAATTTTATCTCATATATTTTCTTGCAACTGTGGAAGATACAACCATATTTTAATATGTGTGCACTTTTGTATATTTCATTTGTAGAATGAATAGAAAAATTATTAAGCTAAACTATAAATTATGATTAAGGATTTTGCCACCACGCTAAGGTTTACTGTAAATTCATAATTTTTGATTGTACTATGTTTTAAAAAATTTGACACTGACAAATCTTTGAAGCACTATCCTTATGGCAGCAACGAAAATATATATAAAATACTCAGACAGAGAGTCTACATCTTATTTTTCTGATTTCATGTCATCGTTCTGAGTGAGTTAAGGACATCATAATTACTTTTAATAGATGTGCACACAGAATTTCTTCAGACAGTTTCTGATAACGAGGGTCAAACAACATAACAATTTCTGCGGATTAACATCAACAATGATAACAGATAATGGTGCAATGTTGTTACACACCAAACACTCACCTGAGAAAACCTTAATCAATTATTAGGTATTGATTTGTCTCCAGCTGCTTGGATAGCTGTGAGTGATTACAGCACAGCGTCGAATTCCTTGAAATATTTGTGTGAGTGCAGTGGCTGTAGTTTAGTGTGTACACAAATGAATGAAAAAAGAATCCATCTACCTTCAGCAAGCGTGTTGCCAATCAGTAGCGCCTTTTTCCCAAAAAATATTATGCAACGTGTATTGCATGTGTTAGGTATTCAAGGCTCTGCTGGTGTATTACCTGTACAAACACGTGAGATTGTGAAAATATTTGAGTAGGCTTTGCGTGTTCCCTAATGGAGGGATCAAGAAGACAGGAAGACTTGTAATAACTCAGAGAGAGGAAGTGAATGACACTTTGCACCTTAGCTTTGCCTTAACAGTCCACTATCCACTCAAGTCACACAATCTGACACATTATATGAGGAAATGTTCCCCCGTGTATTCACACCATACATACCAGGGTACTCCCAAGCAAAAAAGCATGCTTTGTAAAAAATTGCTTTTTTGCTGAAAAAAGCGCTTT